>JARHVA010000132.1:0-90000 GCA_037957365.1 Torreya grandis
GGCACCATTTTACATAAGGATTGTAGGGTCATAAATGGTGAATGACAAAGTTCATTTGGAAAGCTATAAATAATTGCTTAGAATCCATTTGTAATATGCAAGAAAATGCATGGTTTGTATTTGTTTTCAAAGAGAGAAAAGTAGGAGACATTGTAGAGTTATGTCATTTGTTGAGTAAGCAACATTGAGAGATAGTTGTGTTTTATACACAAGAGGGTTTGGTGCTCCTATGGGTTGGTGCTCACAAATATTTGAAAGGGGTTGATACTAATATGGGTTAATGCTCACAAATAGTTGTTTGTGTTGGTGCTCGTGCAAGTTGGTGCTTGTGAACTTTGTAATTTGAGTTGGTGTTCATTCATATACTTAAGATTGTTCTCTGGGGTTTTTCCCACTTTGGGTTTCCATGTAAAAATACTCTCTCTCTCTCTCTCTCTCTCTCTCTCTCTCTCTCTCTCTCTCTCTCTCTCTCTCTCTCTCTCTCTCTCTCTCGTGTGGTGCATATTATTGTTTCAATTTTTATTACATATCTTGAATGTGTGATTAAGTGGTTAAAGAAAATAAATTATATTAAGTAAAAGATATATAATATACTGATTCACCCCCCCCCCTCATTATATTTCATGCTTAATAATTGGTATCATAGCAAGTTATTTTTAAAAAAGTTTTACAGCTTGAAGGTAGATTGGGAAAGCACAATGGCTGGATCACATGAATGTTTTTCTATAAATAAGGTAACTTTGTTTGATGGGACAAATTATGCTTTTTGGAGCATAAGGATGAATACTTATTTGATGGCCCTTGAATTTGACATATGGCAAGCAATGGTGGAGGAATATGAAGAGCCAAAGACACTTATAACTACTTTGATAGAAAAGAAGGCAAGTGAAAATAATTCTAAAGCTTTAAATGTTATTTTATGTGGTTTATGTGAATGAGAGTTTGTTAAAGTTGTGTAATGTAAATCTGCTCATGAAACTTGGGTAAAACTTGAGAATATTTACAAAGGTGATGGAAAGGTTCAGCAAGCTAAGATTCAGAGTTTTAAAAGATAGTTTGAGAGTTTAAAGATGGAAGAGGAAGAAAATATAGTAAGTTATCATTTGTGGGTTGATCAAATAGTTAATCAGATTCAAGGTCTTGGAGAAAAGTTAGAATAATCAATTGTGGTTCAAAAAGTTTTGAGATCTCTACCATTGAGATATGATGCAAAAGTTTTGGCAATTGAAGAGATGAAGAATTTAGCCAAGATAAATATGGATGAACTACATGGTATTCTTACAAAATATGAGATATGGACTGAACAAAAAAAACCCTCAAAGAGAGAAGCTGATTTCAAGACATCAAAGAAAGAGAAGGCTAAGATTCAAGAATCAAGTGACAGTTTTAGCGATGATGAAGATGACAACAAAGATCTATTCATTCATAAGCTAAAAAAGAGCACAAGTAAATATCAAGGGAAATTACCTTTTAAATGTTTTAATTATGGAAATATTAGACATTTTTTATCTAAGCACCTAGATAAGGGTAATGGTGATAATGAAGAAGGAAAGTCTACATACAAGAATAATTTCAAAGAAAAATTCAAGAAGGGATTCGAGAAGAAGAGTTTGTGTTCTCAAGATCCTAGCTCAGCTAAAGATAGTGGAGTTAGTGATTCAGAAGAAGAAGAGATTCTATTCATGAACATACATGAAGATGCCTCTACAAGTAAAAGTATAGATGATCAAGAAGAAGAACAAGATGAAGCCAAGGTGAATCTGCAAGGAGAACTCATTTGTGCCTTAGAAGAGTTAAAATCTCTTGAGAAGAAGAATTAAAGATTAAAGCTCCAGATTGAGAAAAATGAAAATGAGTCAAAGGAAATAATTGAATATTTACAAGCACACTTTGAAGAAGCTAAGAAGAATGAAGAAGATCTAATGGCAAAGTTGCAAAAAATAAGTAAATAATGTGAAACATATGTTACTAAAATTGCTTCTTTAAAAGTAAATCTTGAGAAAACAAATAAAGCAATCAATGATAGAGTATCCAATGATTCAAAATTTGAGAATATCACTAATATGTTGAATAAGCTATTAGAAAGTCAAAGATCAATGTCAGATAAGATAGGTATTGGATTTGAAAAAGATAAAGGGGAGGCCACTACTTTAATAGACAAGGAAAAAAGAAAGAGCTATGATGAAGCTCTTACAAAAGAGGAAATCAAAAGCGAAGAAGTTATGAATATAGAGGATATCTCAAATAAAGAAGGCTGGAAAGAACAAAGCTACAAAAGGTAATCTAGTCATAGATATAAAAATAGGTCCTATTTTTATGGTTACCATTTTTATTATAGTGGATATGGTCATAAGAAAATAGAATGTTTAAAAAGGGACAACAATTTAAAAAATAAGGAGAAGGAAAGTCATACAGATTCAAGTAGAAGCCACAACTCTTTTGTTCCTCTATCAGGATTTAATGAAGAGGCTATAATATGTTATAAGTTCATAAACTTTAGACATAGAACCTAGTAATATAGAATCATGTTCTAGTTATTCAAAAATGACCAGAGTTTCAAGGCTCCATTCATTAAGAAGAAAGTTCAAATAGGTTCATAGTAGAAGAAATAACTTGAAAAATCTATGTTGGTACAAACAAATTTTCATGTAAGAAATGAGGAAAATATATATCTCATTGGTGGTGGATGTTTGAGGCACATGATAGGAGACAAGATAAAGTTCATAACATTAAAGAATATCAATGGTGGCACAGGAAAATTCAGAGATAATACTATTGCTAGAATTGCCAAAAAAGGTACACTAAGTTTGGATAATGGTAGAACCAAAACTGAAAATGTTTTGTATATAAAAGGTCTTAAGAATAATATTATGAGCATAAGTCAAATGTGTGATCAATGGAACACACTAAATTTCTATGCATAAGGTTATGAAATTAGGATAAAAGATTTAGTTTTGTTGGTTGCAAATGCTCAGAGAATAGGAAATAATTTGTATATGTTATTAGACATCAAAAGTCAAAGATGTTATTTGAGTTAGATTGAAGAAAGTTGGTTATGGAAAAATAGAATGGGGCACATAAATTTTGATAATATTGTCAAAATTAGCAAGAATAAAGTAGTCAAAAATCTTCCAAAGATTACAAATCCATCTGACACACTTTGTGGACCTTGTCAGCATGGGAAGCATGCCAGAAGGTGGTTCAAAACAAAAGAGTACTTGACCACTCAAATGTTAGAACTTGTTAACACTGATCTATGTAGACCTATGAGAACTCAAAGTACTCAAGGTCAGAAATATTTCATGTTGATTATTGATGATTTTTCATGTATGACTTGGGTAATGTTGTTAAAAAAAAGTTAGAAGCTTTTAGACATTTCAAAGCATTCGTTGAGAATGAAACCAGTTTGAAGATTAAGTGTCTAAGATCAGATCAAGGAGGAGAATTCATGTCAAATGAATTTATTGAATTTTGTGAAGACTATGGAATAAAGAGACATTATTTAGTAGCCAAAACTCTACAATAAAATAGAGTAGTTAAATAGAGAAATAGAATAGTTCAAGAGATGGTGAGGACAATGCTAAATGAATCCAAGATACCAAATGAATATTGGAGAGATGTAGTTACTATAGTAGTACATATTCATAATAGATAATTATTGAGATTCAATAGTGACAAGACCCCTTATGAGATATGGAAAGATAAACCAAGAATAGTTGATTATTTCAAATTTTTTGGTAGTAGATGCTTCATAAAGAGAACCGATGAAAAACTTGGTAAGTTTGAATGTAGAGTAGATAAAGGTATATTTATTGGTTATTCTTGTAAAAGTAAAGCTTATAAATGTTATAACAAAAGAACCAAGAAAATGTTGAAAGTGAAAGTGTCAGGATAGAAGAAGATGGAACACAAAGAATTAGTGATCCAATAGACATTCTTGAAATCATTAAAGAGGAAGATTTTGAAGAATTAGATGAAGATGAGAAGGAAAAAAGGAAATAAAAACCCCATCCAAATATGTCTATAGAAATCATAATGAAAGTGACATAATCAGGGACATAAATGAAGGAATTCATACCAGAATAATGATGGTAAGTGAATCTAAGCAACTTAATTTCTCTTTGTTATCCAAATTTCAGCCTAGAACTTTTTCAGAAGCTAGACATGATAAACATTGGGTTAAGGCAGTGGATGAAGAATTAAATTAGATAGAAAATGATGATACTTGGGAATTAGTGCCTAGACCAAAAGATCACAATGTGATAGGAACAAAATGGGTTTATAGAAATAAGTTTAATGAAAATGGAGAAGTGACCAAGAATAAAACAAGGTTAGTATGTAAAGGATATGCTTAGATTGAGGGAATATATTTTGAAAAAAATTTGAACCAGTGACAAGGTTAGAGGTTATTAGAATGTTTCTTGAATATGTAGTGTTTAAATATTTCAAATTATTTTAGATGGATGACAAATTTGCCTTCTTAAATGGGAATCTAGAAGAAGAGGTCTACATTAAGCAGCCCGAGGAATTTATTCTCTCAAATATTAGTAGCCATGTATATAGATTGAAGAAAACATTGTATAGATTGAAAAAAGCTCCCATATCTTGGTATGCAAGACTTGATAAGTACCTATAAGATCAATGTTTCAAGAGAGGATTTGATGACAATAATCTCTAGATCAAAATAGAAGGTGAGCATCAATTTATTATTATGGTATATGTTGATAATATCATTTTTTAAGGAAACATTGAAAAGATGACAAGATAATATTTTGATAATATGCAAAAATAATTTGAGATTCTATGCTTGGAGAATTGTATTTTTTATTAGGATTAAAAATATTTTAGTTAGATAAAGGAATTTTCATACCTCAAAGTAAACATGCCAAAGAAATGTTGAAGAAATTTAGTTTTAATGATTATGACCCAGTTGGCACACCAATGTGTATAGGAAATAAGGTGAGCAAGGATGAAGATTCACCTATTGTAGATCAATATTTTTATAGATATATGATTGGTAGTATTTTATATTTGATAGCATCTAGGGTAGACATCATGCATGTAGTAGGTATGGTTGCAAGATATGGTCAGCTCCAAAAGATAGTCATGTTTAGTTGGTGAAGAGAATATTTAGATATATCAAGGGGATATTGGATTATATATTATGGTATAACATAGTTAGAGATTTCACTTTAGTTGCTTATACAAATTTAGATTGGATAGGTTGCTTGGATGATAGAAAAAGTATAAGTGGAGGAGTTTTATTCCTTGGTGTTAGCTTTGTATCATGTCTAAGTAAGAAGATAAATTTAGTATCACTTTATACAACTGAAGCAAAATATATTGTAGTGGTATTATGTTGTACTCAATTTATTTGGATGATCAAACTTTGGAAGATATCAAGGTAAAATATGATGAACGTATTTTTAAATTTTTGTGACAACACAAGTGCTATTAATATTTTGAAGAATCCAGTGATGCATTCAAGAATAAAACATATTACCATTAGATATTATTTATTGAGAGATAAGGTTGCAAATCAATAGGTTAATATGGAATATATTAGTACTATAGAGTAGATTACATATATTTTCATAAAAGCACTACCAAAAGACACATTTGAGTATCTACATGAGAAGTTAGGAGTAATTTATTTTACTTCCTACCATTGAGGTTTAGAATTAGTTTAGGGGGAGCTAAGTGTTAGCTCTAGATAGGCCCTTTGCCATTGATGTCAAAGGGGGAGAAGAATAAAAATAGGTAAAGGTATAGGTATAGGTGTAGAAATAGGTACAGGGAACATGTACAGGTCGATACAATAAGGTAGAGTTACTATATGTTTTTTAGATGGTAGTATGTGTAGGTTTTAGGATGTGTCAATTTTAGTTTGAGGTTTCCATCAATGACAAAGGGGGAGATTGTTGGAAATATTGTCATTGATGTCAAAGGTCTAGCATTATTGGTGATAAAGGCACCATTGGGTTTAATGGTGTTTTTAATATTCATATCTTGGATAATTTTTGTTAATATTTATTTAATATTAATGAATATAGTTTTGGTTACATATAGGCCAAAAGAGGGCCCATGGAGAAGTCAAAAAGTCATGGGGTAAAAGACAAAAGAGGAATGGGATGCATTTTCTCATGAAGAGTCATCTTGAGGAATTCCAAGAGTCACCATGTGAAGATAAAAGAGGGTATGGCACATTTTTCCATGAAGGGACACTTTGAGGAATATGAAAAGTCACCAAGATAAAGAAAAAATAAGAAAGGATGCTTTTACTTATGAAGGGTCACTATATGACTTTTCAAATGCGAGGATACAAAGGGTCATGAAAGTTTGGCACCATTTTCCATGAGGATTGAAGGGTCATAAAGGGTGAATCCCAAAGGTCATTTGAAAAGCTATAAATAAAGGCTTGAAAATCCATTTTTAATATGCAAGAGAGTGCATGGTTTGTATTTGTTTTCTAAGAGAGAAAATTTGGAGATATTGTAGAGTTATATCATTTGTTGAGTAAGAAACATTGAGAGATAGTTGTGTTTTATACACAAGAGGGGTTGGTTCTCATGTGGGTTGGTGCTCACAAATATTTACAAGGGTTTGGTGCTCTTATGGGTTGGTGATCACAAATAGTTATTGTTTTGGTGCTTGTCAAAGGATTTGGTGCTCCTGCAAGTTGGTGCTTGCAAACTTTATAATTTGAGTTGGTGTTCATTCATATACTTGAGATTGTTCTCCATGGTTTTTCCCACTTTGGGTTTCCACATAAAAATATGGTCTCTCTCTCTCTCTTGTGTGTGGTGCATATTATTTTTTCAAGTTTTATTTCATATCTTGAATGTGTGATTAAGTGGTTAAATAAAAGAAATCAAATTAAGTAAAAGATATATAATATACTGATTCACCCCCCTCTCAGTATATTTCATGCTTAACACTTATAGGCTGGCCTATGTGTTAACATTTGAATCTCTTAAGAAATAAGACCTATGATGAAATTTACTCCATTGAGTTTAAACCAATCCTAAGGTATATATTATACATTATTTTCACTATGGCTCTAACTTCAAAGCGCATAAATATCTCATGCTTAAAAACTAATTTGAGGTCTTAAACAAGCCTACATGTATTAGTGGTCTATATCTAACATTAAGCTATGAAAATACACTCCTCCATGGTTAATTACCTTTAAAAATGTGTAATAACAAAATTATATTCATAATTCATTCCTTCAAAATACTCTTGATACATTTTACAAAATATTTCTCATGATGTGTAGACCTACAGGTCTGTAGACATGTAGGTCTACATTCCTCATGTCTTAGGCCTATTCATTATGTATTGATCATTTAAACCTTAATTATACTTTTAAATTACTTAGTTACTTTTCTCATGATTTCCTAACTCATATAAACTTTTGACCATGCAAGGCAAGACCTTCACAAATAACTTTATGCAAACATGCATTCTCACAGTCTTTAAGCATGGGTACTAGTTAGAGAGATAGTACATAATAGTCAGTCATATTGAATTATATTAAAGGATATTAATATATGATCAAAAACATTTAACCATCACTTTTATGTATTTGAACCCTATACAAATTCTGAAATAATGAAGAACAAAGATACTCTTCTTTATAAATTATGTAAAAGAGTAGTTTTCTTTCCCTTTTGATCCCACATGTGTGAGATGTAGCTTGTATAAATGTGATATATTCCTATATAGACCCTACATACCCTCTATAATTGATCTTATTCATTCATTATTATTTAAACATACATTTTGAGGAGAAATAAAGAGCTTAGGGGGTTGACTAATAGTTTTAGACCACCCTATCTTCTTAACGATTGTTCATAAAGGATATGGAATGGATATGATTACCAATGCCAAAAATATGAATCTTAATAGGACCCCATCCTTTGGAAAAATATTAGGACCCAAATATCTCTCATTTTTCCATACCAATTACTTAAAATCTACCTTTATGTGCTTGTGAGGAGACCAATGGAAGAGAAGAAGCATATTTTGCACTTTTAAGATCTATGAGAGATTAAAACTCATAGATATGACCTCTATAATACTAAGACAAAATTTTAAGGTATTTTCACCTACAAGTGAGTACCCCAAGTTTGTACAAACTCTTAAAACTACCTTTTTGTAGAAAAATTGAACTATTCTAACATGTTGACCATTTTTCTAACCTCATTCTAACATTAATACATTCAAAAATCAATTTAAATCCTTGAAAAGTTTAATAGTGTGTGTACTCCATCTTAAGCAACTTAGAAATGTACTTAAATCCATTAAAAACACTTTCAAGTGTGAAGAAATCTAGTGTATATTTAATAACCTCATTTAGAGAGAACCTATCAATCCAAGGCCTTATAAGACTTAAAATGACTTATTTACCATTTTATATAATTCTTAATGTGATAAATTCACCTTGAGAAGGGTTAATTTTGTCACAATTGAAACCTAGGATTCCCAAAAAACCTTAAACTATGCTAAAATATATTAATTTCATCAAACATGTTTAAAAACCTTTAGACTAAGTGACCAAGTGAAATTAATTAACTTGATATACTATGTACCATCTTGACACATCATGGCATACCCTTTGGACCCACTAGACTGACTCTGAAGGAATTATAAAACTTAACAAATATATTACCTTAAATAATGTTAAAAAGACCTTACAAAGACCACTTTTAAAGCATGAAAAATCTATAAACAAAGTTACTGAAGCATGACAAACAAAGTTTTAAATTATAGTGGTGATAGTTTGACCTAGGAGATTAAACTTGTCAACATGAATAGTTATAGATAAGTTTAGGAAATAAAATAAAATTGGAAATTGCATATATCTAAAGAGATAGAGAGATAATTGAGGACACATTCCCCCAACCTTAGATAAAAGGTGAGTTTCCACCCACTAGTTGATATTAACTCAATCATGCAACCCAATCACACTTAAAACCTAGTGAGTGTGAGTGAACCACGTCAACTCACACTATAAATTTGGTGAGGTTGGATGATGTAATCAAGTCCAACCTATAAACCTGATAATATTAAGTGATTTAATCACCTTAACCATACCAAAAAGTGAATAAATGACTGTAATATATTATCTCAATATATTCTATAAAAGGCCAACCTAGTGGGTGATGATAGTCCTAAAAGTATTTTAAATCTAAAACTAATTTGAGATTTCAATATTAGGCAAACATTATGTAGCATATGAACCTTAGATATTTCTCATGTTAAATTTGTGTATAACAATGGTATCAATGTATATAATTATATAATAAATGTGTATTTGAATCATACAACTATGATATTTGTCTAATTTTTATCATTGTAAGTGTGGAGGAAATGTTTCTAAAACATACCCCCACTGTAATCTAGGTATACTGAATACCAGATTATTATGGAGAACATGTTTACAAAACATACCCCCAGTGATTCTAAAACCATGAAAAATGTGGAGAACATATTTCCAAAACATACCCCCACTATAATATGAATATGTTACTAATGTGAAATTTATGTCTTTATGGCATGCACTCACTAATATGCCCCCACATTTTGAGGTGAGGGGAAGTGAAAACAGGTAGTTAAATTACCTTAAATGGTAAAATAACCATGTAAACTATGAATGTACCATTTAACATATAGAGGGAACCTATATAAGTAGATAAATCATTAAATCATGAAGAATATTATCACACCAAGCCCTAAGATCCATGACGTAGATCATGATAACATCTAGAGTGTAATAATACAATATCAAAAAGCATTAAAGAATACACATAAGAGCACTCAAAATAAAATAAATGGTCCAAGGATACCTCAAACAAGAGGCATGTTCAAATTTAACATAATTGAAGGGACATGACTTAGTTACCTATCCAAAAAAGTAAACATGGCATATTCAAATGTTAACATATAACAAACAATGACATATTCAAATTTTAAAGATAAAAATAGAGGCACAAGGACCACAAAAAATATAGAATATTCAAATTCTCAAACAATCAATACAATAGTAAGGTAAGACACTTAAGGAAGTTCATAAATGAAAGCATAAAAAACCATCATAAGCATATCATACTAGTCCCTGGATATATGTGTTAGAAAAAATGTTAAGTACATATCATATCAAGTATGCTATGAAATATATAAGCATGGATAAAGGCATGTGTAACTACATATATGAGCTTGAACATGATAGTGTAAAGTGATCATAACATGATATAACTTGGGTGTATCAAGATCATAGAGGTGGTTTCTCCCAATATCCTAGTGATGTAAGTAGAGGGAAAACCCAACATCCAAAAATGCATAGATCATGTATTTATGTATTCTTGAATCACACTCAAAATATGTATGAAACATTTATATATAAAATAATGATATTCCTTATAACAACATGGAATTGAAAACATATATGCAAAAGAGATAATAGAACTTGTAAATGTTGAACATATTTTTTCTAATTTTGAATTTTTATTGAATTTTTTGGTATTTTTGAAATATTTGAAAGGAAAAGACTATATTATGATCTCATCCAAAGTATGATCATAGATATCTCCCCACTATGAACCTAGTGCAATAAACTGGTAGTACTGTTGAGCATGTATATGTATAATATCTATCACTATATAATTTTTGATGATATACATATGTAAAATAAGACTCTATGGCCATGAATAAAAAATAATAAGATTAGGGGTCTAAATAACCCATCTCTGAATAATCTAAATTTTATTTGGTACAATAATAATAGAAACATGTGTAGGTGCCATGGAAATATGAATATAATGCATAATACATTAGGATTCCATGGAAACCATTGTATATCTATGATGAAATGGTGTCTCAAGTATTATCAACCTATTAAATGTAATTTATTATTGCTTACCCTTTTGTAGAAGATTAACCATAGGAGTTTTAATAATTAACTTGTATTAGGATTTTTGGGCACAATATGGATTTAGCTATGTAATTTCAAATGCAAAAATCAACCTACCAGGTAAAGTCTAGAGCCATTAGAACCCAATGCAAATGTATGAAAAAACTATTCAAAATAATATTATAATTTTAAAGCTAAATTCTCCAAACAATGATCAAACAGATGTAAAAATGAAAAATATTGGGATGCGAATTACCTTAGACTTAGTAATTTGACATTATGATGGCATGATGATAGAATATTGATGAAGGATGCAAGGATTATTTTAAAATGAAGATTATATTAATTTACAAGATGGTTTCCATGGAGGAGGATTGGATTTAAATATATTTTAGAGGGAGATATTAATGGTGTAGATTTGAAATTAGATGAAAGAGATTAATGGATGAGAATTAAAAGGAATTTAAAATTCCTTGGAAGCCTCTAGATTTGGAGGCTTCTAGAGAGGAGGGGTGAGAATAGAGAAGGTTTTAGATTTAGAGGATTATATAATCCTTCTTAGGGGTTAGTGATGATTATATGGAGGAATAAATGAATATTAGGTATGGATTAAGAACTAATGGTGTAGGAGATCCTAGACATAGACTAGTAGGTGGGCCATTGAGAATTTAAAATTCAAAAATAATAGGTAAATGTGATTAGGATGGGGGTAATGAGGATATAGGATAAATTAAAGATGGAGTGGGATAGAATAAGGTTAGTGGATGAATAAATATTGAAGAAGGGGATATTAGATAAATGACTAAGAAAGGGGGATAAATTAGTAGGATAAAGTAGAATAAATTAGATGATCAGAATTAGTGCCAACTAATAAGAACATTAGTGACATTAAATAGAGTGAGAAAATTTAGGTGAATAAAATTTCCCCCTCTTTTAAATGTCATTATGAGTGAAGTGGGGTGGAATGATTAATGGTATTTTAAAGAAAAACCATTTCATATATGTTAGTAGATGATGTTAGGGGATATGATGCCCCCTCAAGGGGACATGCAAGGAAGAATGAGATATATGGCCACTTAAAAGAATAAAAAGGGGTTGGATGTGATGGATTTACAATGGGATGGGATGCAAAATAAGTTTTATGATGAAGAAGATAAGTTTGACTTGAGTAATGAGCTATAAATTGATGATGATGCCCTTAGTAAGGACATGTGCACAAGAAGTAGAGGTGATAGGTGTCATAATTATCAACACATCCTAAGGGGTATTCAAATATAAAAAGATGATGATAGCATATAAGGCCAAAATATTTAGACATATCCCAATAAAGGATGTATGTAATGGAGATATTTAGGCTAGGATAAGATAGTTATTTGATAAGATTAATGATGTATGTATCTCAAAGATAAATCAATCAATATGATGAAGAGGATAAGAGAACCAATGTGATAAAATTACCAAAATATAAGACTATGATTGATATTATATATTAAGGATTTGATTGATGCAATATGTGATGATGAGGAAAGAGGAGATAGTGGTCAAGCTCTCTTTAGGCACTAAAAGATGGCCAAGTGCTACCTACATAGTTTGAAAGACCTCAACTTGATGTAGTTATGACTAGAAGATAAATAACAATGATTTATTATAAGATTAATATGTTGATGATAGTGATGAAAGGATATGACTCAAAGGATGAGATGAAGATAAAGGACTAGATGTTAGTTTAATGGATTGTGAATATTAGATTAGTGATGGGAATAAAGATGATTCATTGATTTGGTAAATGATGAGGTTATATGTGATTAATCCATCATAATTATCATAAGGCTCATAATAATATAAAAAATTTGATAAATTTATCACTTGGTAATTTTTCCCATGATATAAGTAGTTGATGAAGGGGACATTGTGCCAAAGTACATGGGTAACTAGAAAACTTTACATCATCAAGGGAATTTATAATTATGATTATAGATTTGGTGACCTCATAACATCCTTGTTCATTTCCAAAGGAGATAAAAGTATATATGATGAAATTCATAGACTCAAGGGACAAAGATAATTAAATATTAACATGCAAACATTACATATAATAAACAAGTAATACACACAAGTATCTAAATGTAATGTCACAATGTATTATATAATGATAGGATGAGTGACTAGGTGATGGGTTAGATTATGGTGATTATGATGTAATTTTGGACTTAGGATAGAGTTGGATGGACTAAAAATGATGATTAGTATTAAGAATTAGATAAGGTTATGGATATGGATATGGATTTATAGACCTAGATTAGGATTAGGATAAGGAATTTGATGAGGGCTTGGATATGGGGATGTGGATAAGGATTAACATTGATATAGACAAGATTTTCCACTAGTTTTAGAGTAGGAGGATAGATGACATGATGGGGTATGATCAAGATTTAAACATTGATTTGGTCTAGAAATTGAATTTAAGAGTGGTTGAAGAAGGTGATTTTGAAAGGGTGATGTTTAAGATGACCAAGGATTATTAATAATTAAAACTTGGTAAGAGTTAAGTCTAGAAATAAGAGTATGATATGATGGGATCAAATAGGTTCCATACTAATAAAATAGTGATTAGATGGGTTCTAGGTATGGAGAGGAATTGATAGAGAGGTGATGGGATTATATACCTTTAATACTAGTAAATAGGGATTGGATGGGTGCTAGATATGAAGAAAATATGATAAATAAGTGATGGGTGTTATACTAAATTTAGTGAAAAAGTGATGTATGTTAATAATACTTAGTCAAAAGGATAAGATTGAAGAGATGGAGAGATGGGTGACCACTACAATTTGGTTCCAAGACTAAATGTGGTATCTAAATATGGGGATAGATGAAATGGATGGAGATGGTTGTGACTAGGATATTGGGCATAAGACAATACACCATGAATTATTTTTGGCTTTCTAAACTTTTATAATTTTTAGGGTTTTTCACATATTTTAATTTTTAGGGTTTTTTACGATATGTATGTACACTATACAAATGGAGTTACTAGCAAAATGAATACCAAGCCTAGTAACCAAGATAATTTTGGATGGAATAATGGATGAGTGACAAGAGGATGAGGGTGAGGTAGAAAAGGGTATGAGGACTAAGGAAGAAGGGATGAGGGATTTCCAATGATCACATCGTGAAAGACCCAAATGTTTAGTTTATTGAGTGTCCATCGGAGGATATACCAAGATGGTCTGATAAAATGTCTCAAGACACCATACATTTCCTTACAAAGACCAAGACTAGAATCAATGTGATATGTTGGTAGATGATTAATTATACCAAGGGATAAGATAGACATGGATGGGTGATATAGACAAGGTTAATGAGGGATGAGACTAGTATGAATATATTGATAGAGAATATGAAGTGGATGAATTTCACCCCCGAGTGTTGAGGTACAATCAAGATAATAGATTATTTTACCATGATGTTAGGAACTAGTTTTCATCATGGTACTTTTCCAAGGCACCAAAAAACTAGTTTTCACCATTGGATGGATGTTTTTTTTACTTTTATGTTTTTTTAATTTTTTTTTAACTTTTTGATGGCATCTCCATTTATTAAATATGTGTATGAGATGAAGGATGTGGTCATTGTTTTGATCTTCAACCAACACCTATTCTAGGCATGTGTGATATTATGATCATTATACTTGATGTATTATAGTTTATGTGACCTTCGTTGATGCTTGATGGAGACCCCTCTAGATATCTAGACGAGGTGTATTTATTGCCCCTAGGAGAGACAATGTTTCTCAAGGAGGTGATGGGAGGTATGGATTCAATTAGAGATTGATTTTAATGGATGATAGGATTAGAATAAGATGTTATGATGGGTGATATAGGATTAGGACTAATATTAATGATATGATCATGATAAGATGGGGTGATGGGTGATGGAAGATTAGGAATAACATTCACATACATCATTAGAGATGTTGGACATGCTTCATTTGATTGGTGTCAATTGATAAAAGACTATAATAAATCAAATATACTTTGTCTTTATGACTCATCTTTAATCTAATCACTTGATGGATGATTAATCATTATTTTGAGATTATTTGGATTTTGAATGCACCCTGGTGCTTTATTTTGGGCTTCACCAAGGGAGATTAATTTTTGACTTGATAAATGATGATTTTGACTTTGACATTCCTCTAGTGCCTGATATTAGGATTTTAGAGAAATACATATTTGGATTAGGTTGATGATGGGAATATTCTTGATTTTGAATAATAAGATCAAGGATGTCTTGATTATGATTTATGACTTTTGGAATGTGGTCTTAGAACTTTGTACTTGTGGCACACATTATATTACTTGAGGAAGGCTCCAATAATCTATGTTCATGTTCATCCTTATGGAGGGAGGTGATTAATTAATCATCAACAAGGAGAAAAGGGTCCATCATGGATGAAGGTGGTAGTGAGGGCATGATGAGGTGAATTAGTGGTGATGGGGAAACATAGTCTTCATAGCAGTTCCTAGGAGACCTAGTTTAGACATCAGAGAAAATATCCTCAAGATCAACAAAAGGATCATAAGGACTACTTGTAGTATACTCCTCAAAAGGAGGATCATATTCACTATAATTATCTTTGATAGATAAATCTTGTAAGAAGTTATTTATGACTTCATAATCTTGATTTGGATCCAAAGGTATGAATGCTAATGGATTAGAGGTACCTAGATTAGAGTCATTCCTAAGAAGATAGGCATTATCAACCTCAATAAGGGATGATGTTTTTGATGAGGAATTTGATTTAGATCTTGGCACTGAACATGATTATAATGATGATAAAACTTGTATTAGTTATAATTTTATATCCAATGCATAATATGTAATGATTCTAGTAAAATATTAGTTTTCTATGATTGACCTCTCAACATGGGGTATTTGATGTGATGGGTGAGAGGAGATGATGGGTGAATGATAGGTTTAATGGATTTGTGAGGTATGAGAGGGATATGTTTATGGGGAATAGACTTGGATCTGATGGAGGATTTATTGGATATGGGAGTGGTGTATTAACTTTGGTTTATAAGGGAAAGGGCCTGATCTTGATGGGGAATAGAATCTTATAATAACTCTTCTTATTCACCTAGGGATATAGATTCATCTATTTCATTCTCTATTCCTATTTCACCATGATTGATGAGGTCTTGGACATAATCTTGGAGATTTAAACATCAGTTAATGGTATACCCCTAGGTTTGATGATATGAAAAATATTGATTATCTTTATACCAAGAGGGATTAGGCTTGGTGAGATCAAGATGTCAGATAGGTGGATAAACCATCATGTTAGTAGTGACTAGTTATTTAAAAAGGGCCTCAAAGGACATAGGAAGAGGGGAATATGGACCCATTTCATTGTTTTACTTATATGTGGAAGTATTGGGTTTTAGTTTAGATGATTGTTGACATGACTAGGTGGATGGATTAGTAGTGATCAAGGTGGCCAAGATTGGATTCCCTTTACTAGTATAAGAATGGGTAATGCATGGTTTATGGCTAGTGGGTAGAGGATTGGTATGGGACTCACATAAATGGGATTGGGCTAGAGTTACAATGATTTTAAGGGGATAAAAACCTTTAGGAAGTGGGAAACTCATTATAATAAGCCATAAGAGGATCTCATCCTTTTTAGCAACTATGTATTGGTCTATGAAAGAAGGGTATAAGTCCATAGGGGAGGGATGATAAGATATGGATGATGGGAGAGAGGCTAAGGATTAAGTATGGTTCCTTAAAAAAAGTGGGTCCAATGAATAGGCTATTATGATATGTGATGATGATGATGAGGTGGACTATTAGGATGATATAAGACTAAGGTTAGATTTTAGATGAATATTTCAATAGGCACTATCATCCTATCAATGATGCTTAGTTGTCATATTATCAAAAGGATTAAGGATTTTATGGGTGCCTAAATTCAAACTAGTAAGAGGATGATATGATGTGTGCTAGTTATGAGTAGGAAAGGATTATAGAGAATAGATTGATGATGGGTTAACTAGATTGAAATTTGATAAAGTGATAAGATGCTAGTAGAATATTGACTAGATATATGACCAACGGGATGAGTGGTAGTGGAGTAGGATGATAAGATGATATGAATAGGATAAAAGGAATAGTTCAAGACATAGAGTTATTTTCTCAAGATGGGATAGAATATGATTATGTGATGAAGGTGATAAGGATAAAGGGGTAAGGATAAATATAGATAGGTGGTGATGAAATGATCAAGGGTAAGATAAATTGGATATGGATGGTATGGAAATGGGTGTGACCTAAAAATCCAATTAGGATAAGATAATATGAGTTTAGAGTATATGGGTGATAGAGATAAGGTCAAGACAAATGATTGATTATGGACTTAGGATAAGATGTAGATGATAGGACAAGATGTATATGATATGTTTAGATGATAATAAGATTGAAAGATGTAAGGGATATATAAAGGATAATAAAAAAGGATGATATTTATAAGGGGAATGTTAATAAAGATATATAAGGTGTGATTAGGATATGTGACATTGTATGACTACTGATTGGTGAGACTAGAATATGATGTGATTTTAAAAAGATGTAAAAAGAATAATATGTAGAATGGGATGATGAGATAAGGATGTATAAGATAAAAAATGGTGTTTAAGGGGATAATGATAAGGATGTATAAAATGTGATTATGATATAGGCAATGATGAGTAGATATAACTAGACAAGGATAGGATTAAGACAAGGTGGGAGATGGGATAAAGATATACAAAAATAATGATGATATAGGGATGGGATGATGGGATATGAATAAAGGTGAGAAATAATAATATGTGGGTGACTAGATTAGGATGGGATAAAGACAAGATGATAATAGGGATATAGAGAGATAATATTTACAAGAGGATGATGACTAGGATGTACAAGGTGATAGTGAGGCAAAAGGATGATGTGATAAGAATATATAAGATAATAGAGTGATGAGACAAGGATAGACAAGATGAAGATATATGTAAAAAGGATAAAGATGTAAAAAATGAGTTGTGCAAAGACTTAGATAGGTGTGTAGGTTTGGGTAAAGGCTGACTTAGCTCACAAACAACACTGGTTTAACATGACACACACCCAAGCAAGAAAACCACAAAACCTATTATTAGTAAACTCAAGGGTGTGTAACCCAATACTCATACCATAAAATAGCTTCATGAGTGAGGCTATACACTGGTGACCCATTACTAAATTGACTAAACTATCTCAATCCTATTTTCACATAATGGCTATTTAGGAGCTAATGCTAACTCTAGTAATGAGACACTTGTTATGGCCAAGGGATCATATGCTAGGTTTGAACAATATTTTTAAGTGAATTTCATATATATGTGAAGGTACAATGGGGCATAAGTCCATACAAGATGATTTCTAACCACCTTTTATCTTGGAACTTAAATTCCCCTCAGTATATGGAACCCTTTATGGGGAATTCCACTTTGGCACTGAATGACATCTCTCCTGATGTTTATACTTCACCAAAACATAAAGTTTGGAATAGTGCATGGTGGTGAAATACATGATCATTATACCCCTATAAAAATAAAAATGAAATGGGGTTTATATGTGGTTTTTAATCCCCCAAGAATAATTATAAGGACACAAGGGGGAGAGCATACACCAACCATAGCCATTAAGATACAAATAGGCAAGTCAAAAGATTAATTGATCAATTAAGATTAAGATGTGTGATTATATTTATGAGATAAAGGACAAGAATATACAAGACAAAATGATGACAATGATATATAAAAGATAAAGTGATCAAAATTATTTAAATTTGATTTTTTTAAAGTGCCAAACAAGTCTTTGATAGGAGAACTACAAGAACATGATTAGTGGTTTTAAGTGGCACTCGAAAGAGGTAATACACGATACAAGTGACTAGTAGTTTGATTGATAATCTTGAGGAGAAACCTAAAAGATAAGATGTTAGAGAAGAAGATGACCTGTTAGATAAAAAAATAGCCTTTAGGTTCACTCATATGAAAAAAATATGTTAGTCCAATAGGACTTAATAAAAATACCCTAAAAAATCATGATTTGTCTCTATAACTCTTATGGGGTGAGTGAGCCATGAAGTATGGGTTTAGGGGTGGAAACCCCTAGTAGGGTTAAGGTGCAGTGACCCTTATGATGTCAAGGGGTAGAGACCCTTTCAAGGTTTGGGTTTAGTGACCCCAATTTAGTCCTTGTTATGGTACAAGGTGGGGTTGAGGGGTAGAGTCCTTGACACTAAAGGCAATTTGGGCCTTGTAAGAATCCTAAAATAACTCAAAATTTACCAAAAATGAGTCTAAAATGCGCTCAAAAGGATAATTATTAAGGCCAAAAATGAATGCAAAATCATAATTACACAAGTCAACATCATAACCAGAAACTACAAAAATGTAATTCTAAAGAAAAAACATAAATTACAAGTTGTGATTTTAAAATAGTTAGCTTAACCATGATGGTCAGCTATAAAACCATCACTGTTTTAGACAAAAATGTGACTTAACATGACAAAACTACTACTTACCATAAATCAATATTTGTGGTTTTGTGATAAAGTACAAAACCTTAATATTTTGATTATTTGACCTAGATAAATGCCTATTCAGGTTAAATCTAGTTACTCAAATGACTAAAAATGTCTATTTACAGATAACCATTGAAGATTAAAAATTGATTTTTAAGAAATACTTCTTTTATAAACATAGATGTTTATCAAAAATAGATAGAATCTAAGACTATAATAAGAGTAATTTTAGTTAGATAAGGTCCTTAAATATTCCTTATAAGGCCTAGAGATAAAAACTAACAAATATAATAGCAAAATTAGTTGAACTAGCTAAAAAATTTAAAATCACTATTATGACTATAATATTGCTATTTTAGAGGGCAAAGTTATGATTCACAAATTCTCATGATCTGTAGTTTTGTTAATTGTGTCTTTTTTTTATTTTGGCCTCCCTCTAGCTAACCCTACAACTCACATACCAAACTTTTATAGAGATAGAAAACCTGGTTATGAATGTATGGTTAGTAAAAAACTCTTTATTAAAACCCAAGTGACCATAGACAAGAAATAAAAAGAAGGGGATATGTGATGAATATATGAAGATTATCCCCCTATAAAATAGACAAAATTAGAATAAAACCTGGAGATTAGAGAACAAAATAATGATGTTTAGTGTTTTTAATCTAAAAACATGATATCACAACTCTCAAGGGAAAAAATTCCTTTTACAAAACAAAATAATGAATTATAAAGTCATAGTTTTGTCAAAATATAAAAACCTATAAAAATATACCATTTAATGTTAGTCAAAATCATTATTCTATAAACAAAATCATAACTCTTAGGACAAGATCACAATTCATGAGTTGCAATTTTGTTGAAGGGATAAAACTTGTCACAATCAAACAAAATAGTTAGTGTTTAGGTAGCGTGCTTAATAAAAAATCATTATTATTGGGGATAGGATCAAAATTACATAGGACAAAGTCATGAATACTAGTGAAATACTGTAGTTTCCACATGTACATGAAAAATTTCAAAATTTTGGGATTATTCTTGATTTAATTAACCCTATAGGCTTACAAAAACACTTCAAATAGACTTAAAGATTAAATTGGGAATAATTTCCTACTTGGTATCCAAAATTTAGTAGTTTTTTTGGGCCCAATATGGATTTAGTTATGTAAATTCAAACTCAAACATAAAACTATTAGGTAAATTCTAGAGCCATTAAAACCTAATACAAATGGATGAACAAACTATTTAAAATAGCATTACAATTCTAAATCCAAATGATACAAACCATTATCAAATAGATGCAAAAATTAAAAGGATTGGGATGAGAATTACCTTAGACTTAGTAATTTGACCTTATGATGTCATGATGATAGATTGTTGATGAAGGATGTAAGGATTATTTTTGCATGACAACTCTATGAATTTCTAAGACGGTTTCTATGGAGGATTGGATTTAAATATATTTTGGAAGGAGAGACCAATGGTGGAGATTTAAAATTAGATGATGGAGATCAATGGATGAGAATTAAAAGGAATTTATAATTCCTTAGAAGCCTCTAGATTTAGAGGCTTCTAGAGAGGAGGGGTGAGAATAGAGAAAGTTCTATATTTAGAGGATTTTAGAATACTTCTTATGGGGTAGTGACAGTTACATAGAGAATTAAATTAAGATTAGGTAGGGATTAGGAACTAGGGGTGTAGGAGTGTCTAGGCATAAGCTAGTAGGTGGGCCATTGGGAATTTAAAATTCCCAAATAATAGGTAAATGGGATTAGGATGGGGATAATGGAGATTTAGGATAAATTAATGATGGATTGTGATAAAATAAGGTTAGTGGATGAAGAAATATTTAAGAAGGGTATATTAGACAAATGACTAGGAAGGAGGGATAAATTAGAATAAATGAGATGAGAAAAATTAGTGTTGACTAATATGAATATTAGTGATGTTAAATAGATCAAGTGAATTCAGGTCTATACATAACTACCTTGGCATAAATTTCTTCTAATCAAGAGGATGTTCATATGGAATTCTTGAAATTTTAATTATTTGATTGGCATGAATGTATTTAAGACACCCATACACTTTAAAATTTATTGATCAAAGTGTATATATCCAAGTTCATCCTAATAACATATCAAAGACACATATGGATGGTATAACAACAAAGTAGTAACTACATATGTGAGACCCACCTATAAAGGTAGGTTGACATCACCAAGGACCTATTATGAGGTCCCATCAACTAATATAATTGATTTGGTCAAAGGATGTAAATCATGATTTATATAACTAGGATGCATAAGTAATGTCATTATATAAATGTTATCACTTACACCATTTATAATAATAATAGAATGTATAGGTTGGTGATCAAGATATGCTCAAATGAATAAGGATTGAATATATGAGTCATCATCCCTAATCTCATTGACATCAAATGTAATAGAGGGTCTCTAAACCATAAGAGGTGTATGTCACATATAAGTACCAATAATTCCATAGAATGGGTGTTCATGATGAGATGGAGGAGGGTGCACATTGTATGCCATTTTCACTTATGGATCCTTATTTGAATGATCTAATAAAGGATTTTTAAATATTTATAATTATGGTGGTCACTATCTTTTGAACCTAATTCCTTTATAGGATCATCAAAAGTAATCGCTTACTCATTGATGAGGTCTTGGATCTTATGAGTCAATGTAAAATGTCTATTTATATAATGCCTAGGGCTTTGGGATAGACACAATAAACATTCACATCATACCCTTTGGTTATATGTATACTCATATCAACCTCTATAGTATGAGGGAGACATATAATATGACACTCTACAAGGTATAGGTGTAATGTAGTGAAAATCCTAGGTAAGCATGTAAATTATCTCCATGGTGCATTGGATAAGACAAGCGGATTAGGTTGTTATGACACCACATTAACCATGGTGGGTGTTAAATTTTTAGGCTTAAGAGGCTCAGCCTTATAAATTAGTTTTATATTCAACTTGGTATTAAATGTAGATGTAGTCATGCATTTTCTACATATTTAAGTTTGTTTGATGAGATAAGTTTCATTTCATAATCATGAACAATGTGGCATAAGTCATTGAAATTTTTGAACACAATGGAATCATGTAAAGGAGAAAGAAATTTTTTATTGAAAATATCTTTAATATATTTATTTTCCATTATATTTGTCATTTTAGCTAACCATTTTTCTATCTTAAGAAATATTCATTAATAGGTTCATTGGTTCCTTCTTTGATTTTCTCAATTTGGGCACATGAAACCTTTTCGGTAATGTTAATATAAAAGTGTCCCAAAAAATTATCTACAATAGGTCTGGAGTCATTTAAAGATTGAATTGGTAAAGCATATAATCAACTTAAAGCATTGTATTTTAATCTCCTTGAAAATAATTTGGTCAAAACTTTATTGTTGGAGGCATAGTCAAGGCATGCCACATAAAAAAATTGAAGATGTTATCTACGATCACATTTACCATCATAAAATTTGTACTTAGGTGTAAACAAAATATATGGAAAGGGGTGTAAAGATAAATCTAGTGTAACAGGATTATGTAACACCTCTTCTGAATCAAAAACATAAGGCTATTTCATAAAATCTTGTTCAATATTTGTAAACTTGGTTTGAAAAAAATTATAGTTTGGAAAAGAGCTTATACCTCTTGGTGTTTTAGGTTGGACATTTGAGAAGTCACCAAAGGAGGTGTAATCATAATATGGGTAGATGTAGGCACTAAAAATGATATTTGAGTTGAAGGATTTAGGTTTCCCATGGTGGATGTAGCAATAGTAGTTTCAAGAAACAAAGTTTGAAATAAATATCTTGGGCCCCCATTAGAAGTATGAATATGTAATTTTCTCAATGGGATGGTTGTTGGTATATGGGGTTGACCCATATATTTATTATCATGATCAATATTTTCTTTAGTTTCTAATATGGTTCTTAGGATTTCATCAAGATATTTATGGTTTTGATTAAAACACCCATGAAACAATGTAATTCCTTGCACTTGATCATGGTCTATTTATTCATGTTCATTGGTTTCATTAAACTAATGGTTTACATTATTTTAATCTTCTTCTATGAAAACCTCATCAATATTTTTTCATTCTCAACATTAGTATCATCATCATACAAAAGATTAGGTTCCTCATTGGCTTTAGACATATTAGGTTGTACGAGGGAAAGATGGCTATGTTCAATAGGCACACCTCCTAATATAGGGATACTCATAGGTTTCATGCAAAATAATATCAGCAGGAAATGAAAAATTACAATAATATGAAACCCTCACATACTAAAAACTCTAAGAATTAGAAAAATATGCATTCATACAAATCAGGTTCACCAAATGTTTAACCCTAAAATTTAGATTATGGGGAATCTAGGGTAAATGGGTAGAGATTTCCTAGGGCATAATAATGGTATATTTTCTATTAATAAAGCCATTTATTTATGAAACTTACATAAAACATATACTAAATTTATTATGTTAAGATGCTAAATATTTCAATGATAATGAAAACAAGATACATATCTAGTTTTGATGCTAATACAAATCTATATTTATAAAAATTATAAATTAGAGTTGATCTAAATTCTAAGTAAGCACATGATTCTATAAAGTGTACCCCTATAACTATGTATAATTTGGTTACATTGATTCTACTTTATGACTCAGACATAGGTGTCCATTACATAATACCTAATAAAACTAGATGTGACCACCTATATGATTTTGGGTTTTATGTCTCATTACTCTAATGCACTTATATCTAGGTCATGTACTATCACTCATTGTCATATATAAAAACCCTAGTTATTCATCTTCATAGTGGTTATGGAAATAATGGGTTAGTGAGAGCATAGTGTCAAGTTTCAAAGAACCCTCTATCAATGAGCACTACCTACATATCTAATACACTAAATAGGGCCCTAGACTTATGTATTTATCCCTTATGTGTTGGCTTGTGTGTGAATCCTGTAATGTGTGATAAATAAGTACAATAGTGACCTAGCTTGTAACTTAGAAAATATGGCTCTTGGTCTACTCCTTAAATAATTAAAATATGTATATGTGTTATCCCTATGATTGATATTTAAATAGGATAAATATGGAATATTTTCTCACTTGAGTGCTTGATAAAATGATTTTCTTAAGTTTTTTTGTGATTTTCTAGGTCTAAGTTAGGTGATGAATGAATGAGGGTTGGTATTATATTTATATCAATCCCATTAGATAACATATCACATTAAAGAACTTAGTTTGACCATAGGAATGTGTTTTATTTTTAAGTTGGATAACTTTAGAGCACTGGACACTTGTTTTGATACTAGAATCTAATTGGGTTGCAAGTGTCTAGGTAGTTGGAAAATACATGCAAATCCAAAACTTTCAAAGATGGAGGATAAGTAGGTTTATAAAATTGTGTTTAAGGTAGAAGGCCAATTTCATCAAAATTATAATTGTTAGACTAAGATATAATAATAGGCATAAATATATAGTTTATGTGAACCTTTTGGAAACAGGTAAGGTCTAAAATATGAAGGTACATGCATGATATATATTGTCCAAGTGTATAAGATTGAGGTGCTAAATATTTCAAAATTAGAGTTTACAGTGCATTTAAGTATATTCAATTATTTTTGAAATATTTCAACCCCTTCATTATCATCTCTTCATAATGGATTCATCTAAATATCCTCATGTTCTTTTCAAATTTTCCTAATGTTAACTTCATGATCCTATTCATCCATCTATAATCAATCTTGTCTAAATTATGAATATTATTTTCCCTACTAGGATAGATTTGATAGTATGCTAACTCTATCAATAGTTATATTATGGGTCTTTCTTCCTTGGCATGATTTCATGTTCTTTTGATTTTTATAGGAACATTAATACATGGTAGATCATTACACATCATATCCTAGAGATCCATATATATAAAATTCAAGCCTTAGTAATTAAAAATAAGAAACTAAATACAATATAACTGGAGACAATTGTTGAGTTTTAGTAACAAATTGAGTCTATTCAGTAATACACTTGTAATGAGCCTACACATTCAATCTATAAAATCCCAATTTTTTTACTTAGCTTTTGTTAAAATAACCTTATAGTGGGATATATATATATGCATTAATTATCTAGGAGATAAGGTGAATTCATTTATCTCACTTGGGTTGGATTACACTCACATTCATAAGAGAACTAAATTTCATTTGATTACATTCTTGTGAAATATCTAGATATAACTCTTTAAGGGGAAGTATGAGTAAGCTAACTTAAACACACTTATTTTGTTGTTTTATCTAAGAGTTGATAAAAGAGTGAAATAGAGACAAGTTAGAATATTCTAAAAATTTATCACATCACACTGCTCACCATCTACCATCACACCTACCTAGAAATTTTAATAATATTTAAATAATAGAGGTACACAATTGATAGTAGGGTAGAAAACTGAAAAAACACGTTTAAATTTTTTTTGGCCTACTAATTATATATTTTACATACTCACTAACTCGTATTATTTAAAAACATAGTTGGTAGTGCATATTTCATATAGTGAAGTTTATTTATAAAAAGAGGATATATATAGTCAGAAAATTACATTATTCTACCTAGATGTGTTGGTTTTCATCTCCGTTAATATTTTAATTTTTTTATCATTTCTTTTTCAATTATTTATCCTGATTTCATTTTCTATTTTAGTCTTGAGTTAGATCTAAGTTTTGTAATTTATTATCACATCATATATCTAGTTTATGCCATTTATTTATTTAATTATATATGTGTTGTTTATTTCCTATACCAAAATTCATCAAAACATATAATAATATGGTTTTGAAGCTACTATAATCAATAATAAATTATTTGAATTTACTATATTTTAGTGAAAAGGTATGACATGGTATTTATTTCATTTGAAATGATTGATTTTATTTAATTTTTATATGTTATTTTACCAAATCTCTATCCCATATTACACTATTACGACATGTGATGAACTTTGGATGGGGAATATGTATACGTCAAATTTTTTATTACTAAATATTTATCTTTATATACTCTTTCGGACATAAATCTTGCTAAATATATTTCTTACTAAGTAGACAAAGATTTGGGTTGACTATTTCATGGTGATTTCTAATTTATTCCCTAATTATCATATTATATATAATCCTTCATACATATATCATATCACTTACTTGTTTGTATTTTGATTGTTTCCATTCCCTCACTCGACTCAACGTATTCATGTTTGATTTATCCTATCCAACAACAAGAGTCCAGTCAATGATGTATTAAAGGGATTTACCCCTTGGTAAATGTATATATCTAGGCCAACATTGTTCTATTTTTGTTAGACATTTTTCAATTACATCAAATATGATGATGACATTAGCTAAGTTCTCATAGTGTTTTTTTGGGTTTTGAGTCTTCCTTATATGGATATTCATTTCCATTTCTCATAATAAATACTTCAATTTAGATATTCTTGTTTATTTGATTGCATCTTACTAATAATAATATGAATTATGGATTAATATGTTACACTTAAGGAAGATTTATTTTCACAATGTGTTTGAAGATATCAAAAATATAAGCTAGTCACCAACAAGATATACAGTCTTTTAAGTCCCTAGCCAAGTAAAACGAGGTATTCTTATTTCCATCTTAATATTCACATATACTATCTCTCATAAAGTTCCACTTGAGCTAATGGGGAGACTATTACATTGAAAATTCAACCTAAGGTGGTTATTCCTAACCATTTACTTTCTTTATTGATTTTGGTGGGTATCTTATAATGTGTTTTATTTTCTTCCATAAATATATTAGATTATTATTGATGGTGTATTATTATCTTTCCATGTTTTATTAGTTCAAATACACCTTCTAGTTATCTCTAAATAGAACCACCCTTATAATATTTAGATCAAATACCTCTTAGTGATCAGATATTAGAATTATCATTTATTTTATTACTTTAATTTATCCCTCTTACGTATTAGACATAGTTAGGTTTATTCTCATCAATTCATTTTATATATTCTTAGTATATTTCTTAATCATTGGATGTTGCACTTGTTTATTTCCATGTACCATTTTATTTAACGGTATTTTTTTTATCTATTCTATAAATAATATTTTCTTATACCTTTTATAATATTAGAGGATCCTTATATTCTTTATTGTATTTATCTTTTATACACAATCATGATCACTTTAATTTATTAGTAACCTATAATATTCTTCCAAGAAAATTTTATTCCCAAGGAAAATACCTTCAATTTTTGAATCCATTTTCACAAAGTGTTTACAAGGTTCATTCCTATCAATATATATCCCTGAACCTACACATAAATATCATGGTCCTTGATCTCCCACTTTCTTACAATATACTTAAAGGTTTCCCTTGGACTGTTTGTAATAAGATAACACTAAATTCATCTAATAGTTAATTACTAGATTATATTCATAAAAATTATTTTATAGAATAATGAAGTGAATTATAACCCATGGGATATCAAATTACCAAACCCTAATAAATAATTTTAAATTCTTAAAACAAATATAATGAATATAACTTAATTACTTGAGTTCATCAATTTGCATCCAATTTTTCAAGTTACCATTTCTAACTCTAAAGATGATGAACCCAATGAGATCCAAATTATATTTATTACCACTATACTACCACACCCCCACACACCCCCCCTCCTGCCACTACCGAGAGACAAGTACCTTTATTTATTTGATGGAGATAGAGAAACCTTAACTTATTTTAATGCTAGTGAAGTTATTTTATGATGACGAATCATTTGAATGTAATGAAAATGGGATTGTTAAACTATTCCAAGAAATAATTTTAATTTCTCTCTAGATTTTATGTTTTTATAATTTATACCAAAGACACTTAAAATTAACCTATAATTAACAAATAATTCATAATTACATCATCTCTTAATGAAGACAATTATGAGATTTCCCAAGATTAATGTATACACTTGGGCATTCATCATCATACTAAATCACTAGCTAAAATGCACAATTTTAATCATTTTGTCAATTATTGAACTTATCTTATTATCTTGATTATCATTAATTTCATTAAAGTGATGATGATGGTGTTTTTATTTCCCCTAAGCCTCACCTATAATATCTCATGGTAAATCCATCAAATCTAAAAATTTACAAAAAAAACTCCACAAAAATCATCTTATTAAAATAGTTTATCATAATTTATCTCCATTAATGCCATTATCTTAATAAATGATGTTAACTTTCAGTTTTATAAGTATAATTTCATCAACCATACCATTGATACTCTAAATTAGATATATGGTTTTGAATTCAACATTCTAGTTAATGAAATTGAGTTTTATCTATCTATATCTAAATTCATTGGCCAAGTTGAAGATGTTAAAGATTAACTATTTTTTAAAATAATTAGCCATTCTAATGATGTTAAGTCTATAAAAATTAGTGATAACCTCATCAAACAAACTCATGATGTTTAATTAAAATCCATAAAATACAACACCATATACAAAGTTGATGATGAATAAATCAATTCAAAAAACCAAGACTTCATTGTTCATGTTAATGGTTTTAAACGCATGAAAAAAATTCAAATTTCATTGACCAAGTTTATTATGTAAAACAAAATTTATAAAACCTCCTACATATCCAAAAATTACTTGCATGCTAAGGTTACTAATATTAAACATATTCACGCATAATATTACGAAAAATACAATGAATGTGTCCTTATTAAGATATAAATTGAACGCATGGGTGCATCTTATGATTCCCATCCCTAACTCATTTCACACTTTTGAGTATGTTATAATTTTGAACCTCATTATTCCTTGAACTTGGGGGAATATTATTATGCTTTCTATTTATCAAAATTATACATTCAAAAACTTCTAATTGAAATAATTTTTCAAAGAGAGAACCAATGAATTTTTTTGTAGAAGTATTACATTTGAGGTATTTTCTTCATAGTTTAAATATTATCCATGTATTCATTTTATTTTATTTCATGTATTTTATTTTTATTAATAACATTATTTTTAGGTTTCTTCTAATTCTCTTGTGTTGTAACTTAGCTTACTTTATTACACCCTTTGGTTTTCTCTTGATGTGCTCTAACATCATATTCAACATTCCTCTTTCCATATTTTCCATTATTACTTCTTATTTTATGCTTTTTACATTTTAGTTTGTGAGTTTCATGGTGAAACATTTGGGAATACAACCATACACTCCTAAAAAATTCCCAACTTCTATGATTTACACCGTTAAGATATCCCTTTATACTTTAATTTATAATTTACTCCATTTCTACACCACATGGCTTTATTTATTATGTTTTCCCTATTTGATATTTGATTTTATCTATCAAAATTTTATGACTATGGGCTCCTCCTCTCTTATATTTACACCTCATTTATTTTCACCTATATTTATTACTATTTTATTACACCTCAAGTTTTCTCCACAATGTTTCTAATGATCCATGGCTCTCTATGTATGTTTTTTCCTCTACACTCCCTATCATTTTTCATGTCTCATGGATTTTTATCTACATTTTTTCCTTTAGGATCTTATCATACAAAATTAATCCCTTTTAGCTAACTATTGGCCTCTTTTTGTACTATAACTAGAACTTCCTTACAAGCACCCTTATCCTTTTGTATCTACTCAATTTTTCTCCCACTCACAAACATAGCTAAGTTTTCTATTATATATATATATATATATATATTAATAATGTTTTTGGTCTCTTAAATTCTAATATTTTATTTTGTGGCACAACTATTTTAATCTATCTACATGTCTCTCATTGACATTTACCATATCTTATGATGAAATAATCAAATATGTCAATGATTTTATTATCTCCATTTTTAAACTTTTTTTTATCAGGAAAACACAATAACTCTCATGTTTTCCTCCATTCCCTCTATTTTTGCTTCATCTATTGGCACACTAGTTTCAAGATCTCATTAATTTTTATGCTAAAATTATAGGTGTATCTAAGCATCATGGTTTATAGGTTCTCATGTTTAGTGGTTAGGTGTAATTTATTTTGTGATAATAATATAAAGCACCCAATATTGGTATTATGAATCTATATATAAGAGCAAAATATAAAAATCCAAAAACTAAAAAAGATAAATTATCAAACTAAAAAAATTTTAAGTAAAAATAAAATATCAAAATTAAAATCCAACCAAAATATGTAGTCAAATCTTTGGCATGCACTCTATCCTATGTTAATTTCAAACTCCACATTTAGCCTCATAATACACATAAAATTCTATTGAGTCTAGTAGGCTAGTAGATTAGGATATTAATCCTTATATAAATTACTCATGGAATCTTGCTTTTCACACAAGTTCCCAATCCTCACAATAGAGAAATGCCTTTGTCATGGCCCTGAGAAATTAAAAACACATCATAGGAAGGTAATAAAATTTACATTTTCTTACATAACATCAATGGGATGATCTATATACTTCACTAATAATCCCAATATTTATGCTTGTTGGGCCATGTTTATTATATCCATGGATGTTAAAAACTCTTAGTCTTTTCGATTTGATTATATTGTCATTTTTATGTAAAGAACATATATTCACCTTTGTGGCTCCTCTTTTCCCTCCATTATTTCCCCATGAAAAATATAATTTTTCCAAATGTTTCCTATTTTATGTATTTTCTATTCTTCATCTTGTTTAGACATGCTAGCATTGTGACAATATTAGTGTTCAAAGGGTCCCCTTTTAACTCTTCATTCTTGAATATACTCAACATATTTGAGTTGTTATGAGATGATATATTAGTCATTTTGTTATTTTTCTTGGATTACTCTTAATTTTATTTAAAATCCTAATATTTTCTTCTCTTTCTTCTTTCATTAGGTCATTTAAACCTAATTTAGCCTTTACATCATGGCTATATGAAATTTTTTATCTCATTTATATATTTTTAGTTCATTTTGTTTCATATATACTTAATATAACCCTTAAATAATGCATATTTATCTCTATTTTATCTATTTTACCACCTTAACTTTTACTATTTTTCCATAGTTTTTGGTCTTCTAGACCTAATTTAGCATTTAACATAGTGGCTATATGGATTTCCTTAATTTTACCACATTTTTTAAGAGCCTCATATACTTAAATTTTTATGCTCATTTACATATGTCATCATAGATTATATTCATTTTTAGTCTAATATCATTATGGTTACCTTTAGATGGCTTATTTGGGTAAAAAAAAATTCCATAACATTTTTATCATGTTGTAGTAACTTGGTCCATTTATGTAAATTTGGATATTTTTAGACATATTCCACCCCCATTAATATCTCATTAGCCTTGATTCTTTTAGATATGCATGCTTGCATTCATGTAAAAAATATTTTGTTCACAACTTTCGAACCTAACCATACACTATCTAATAAATTTTGTCTCCATTCTAAACCTTTTTATGGGTATATATTTAATAGTATAATAATTATGCCCCTCTTAATTTTTGGGGTCTTTTTTACTTGGCCCAATTTTTCATGCCTTTTATTTCACTTAACACATTGTTCAATAGTTATCCCTTTCAAAAAATGCTCTAGATATCCCTATATACATAAGTTAAGCCTTGCTAATTTATAAACAAGAAAACAAGTACAATATAAGTGAAATTCATCCTTAAATTTGAGACACACATTTATTTTGTTCATTTATATAGTTTTTAAAAATCTACACATCAAGTATAAAAATAATATACATTTTTTAAAGTATTCTTCAATCAACACCTTGTGTTAAAAAAAACTTATATTAAAAGAATATTATTACATTTGATTATCTATGAGAGGAGGTGAATCCATAACTCTCTCTTAGGTTGGATTACACTCACATACATAAGATAAATACATCAAATCTATTTACAAGCATGTAATATATGTAATTGAAACTCACTAACGTGTATCTTGATTAAAATAGATTCTAAACATTTTTATGTAGATATATTTGAGTGTTAAGTCAAGGAGAAAAAATAATAAAATTTTACCTTCCAATCCTAAAAATAAATCACACAACCCTACTCTCCATCTTCTAATGAACTTAATATTAAATGTACATTATTAGAAAAGGATCAGGGTACATAATTATCAAAATTATATATAAATGGCATTGTTATATGTACATAGTCAATATCACATTGAATTTTTTCTCATGCATATTGAGAAACCTTTCAATCCTATCTTAGTACTATGAAATATATATATTTCATAGAGTGTAGTAAAATAAGATACAAGGTCTAAATCAATTTTAAAAATTCCACAATTATACCTAGGTGTGTTAGTTCTCATCTTTTCATTATTTACCATTGCTCATTTATTCATTTTTCATACTTTTAATTTACATTGTAGAAAAAAGTTATTTTTTCGTTGTATTTTACTATCATATCATAGATATATATTGTGCCATTAATTTTGTGAGTTATGCATGCAAAATTTACTGCCTAAAATAAAATTCTTCAAAACAAATCATAATAAACCATTTCACCTACTAAAACCAAGACTAAGGTATTTGAATGAATTCTATTTCATTATAAATTTAATTCAATTTACTTATATAATAAATTTATTAATTTCATTCAATAATATTGTACTCATATAAAATGTCACTTGAGTGCAATGAGTGTCACTTGAGACCACCTATCCCTAGTTTAGACCTACACATATCTTAAGGCCTCTTTAGAAAATTATATATATTTAATGTGGGTATTAAACATCAATAGACATCCAAAAACTAGTCCTAAACATTCCCCCAGGGATTCAGGCCCCTAGTGCACTAGGGTTTACCACCTAGACACTAGCATAGTTCTTTGGACACTAGTGCACTATGCTAGTGATTGAGGGATTGCACTAGTGTCCTTTGCCTAATTTCAAACCCAATGGATATGTTTTAAATTCATACTACACCTAGGGTTTGAATATAGATATTTAAAACTATACACATAAAAAATATTAGTATAAATACATTAATTTTATCCCTTTATTCACTAGATGGAAATCAACTGCAAATACACAAACAAAACTCAAAATAAGTGGTGCATAATTATGGATATTGATCCCTATTCTACCCTATTTTTGTATATATTCAAAAACATACACCCTAAACTCATAATACACAAATTTATAGTCTTAAGAATTAATCAAATCACTCAAGTCAACACTCATATGAGCATTCACTTGCACTTATACTAGCACTTAGATTGGGAGAACTACATCAAGCTTGATACCCTCTCAAGGTTTTATCTATAGGAAACTATCAACATAATGGGGTGGTGAGGATATCTAGCCTACTTAGATAACATTACACTATTACTACTTATTCCACTAAAATACCCTAATAACATAGAAGTCTAGGGTTTTCTCACAAATTAGTCAAAAATAGTACACAAATAGTGAAGTAAGGCATGTTGACATAGGTACAGGAAAATCAATCTTAGCCAAAGGTGAACCTAGAAGATCATGAAATTTATACATAAGGGACACTAGTGTGGTAGGGATGACACTAGCATAGTTTGATACTATCCTAGGTGTTGCTCTACTATCTAAGATGGTTTATGACACCTAAAACTTATTTGTGACACTTAGATCAACTTTTATGCAAGTTTTTAGCCCTTAGATCATCTATATCAGTTAGTTTCTATGTAAGTACTTATTTGTGCTAGTCTTTGATATTTTTTTAAATATTAGATTAGGTCAATTCTTATAAAAATCAATGGTTGTAATTATTGCATATCTCTCCCCTGATTTACTATACTTGGACCCTTTATCAACCTAAGGTTTACATTACATAAATATTTTAAAAGTTAAATCATTTGGTGAACCTAACTTACTTCAAATATGGCTTAAACCCTAGACCTAGATGCACCTAGGGTTTGTATCATTATATTTTATATGTTCATACATTAATTCCAAAATCTCAGATATAAATTATTATTTTATTTTCACAATATTTCATAGATTAATTTATTAAAAGGTTAAAAATATGCAACATTTTATTTTCCTACTTTCAAACCTACAATGATAGAATTCAATAAGTGATTTGATGAGACCAATAAGAGACAATTACAAGATTTCATTTCCAAACATTCAGATATGCAAGATGACCTTATCCATATTATATATAAACAATTTCAAAAATATAATAATGGAAAATCTTATGACCACCTAGATGCCAATATTATTACACCTACTATGGGGGTAGCTCAGATTCTACAATAACCTTTTCTAAATCAACAACCTTCAACAATGGCAACACCTCTTATGGATAACACTCATTCCTCTACTATAGATTTAAAATACCTTATACATGAGATGCATTATATGTAGGTCAAGGTGTTACATCTTTATCATGGTATCACTAGACCATCTCATTCCTTGGATTCTTATGTTCTTTTACATACAAATTTTCCATAAATTATGGTAGTAACTCCTTTTCCATCTATATTCATGGCACCCAAGCTTAATTTTTATGATGGTAAGGGTGACCTAGAGAACCATACAAAATATTTCCATGCATCATATTTGAGCTATGTGTCCAATGATTGTCTCTTCACTAGGTTATTCATTTATAGTTTGAAGGAATATGCATTGCAAGGGTTCTGTGTTATTCTTAATTAGCCTATCATATCATTTAATCCATTTGAAGATATTTTTTTGGCACACTTTTCAATCAACATCAGTGATGAGGTTTCATATGCTCAAGTTTCACAACTCAAACAAAAATCTAATGAGCCAATTAATTAATATGTCTTACGATATAAAATTATATTATCTAAGATGACTAGCCCCAAGTAGATAGAAAACTCCAAGACATATTAAAGTATAATTGTTTTTCACATTATATGAAGCTATCCTATTAAATAATTTTCCATCATTCATAGATCTTTGATATTTAGAGAAAGAATGGGAAGTCAAACTTCTCTCCATGGGAAAACTAGAGTGCACAACTAGATCAGATTCAACTACTAAGAGTTATAATAAGCCTCTATATAAGGTGAAACCTAGTGATAACAAGAATGATTAAAAAGTAATAGTTAATATAATTATAGAGCCACCTCCTCATATGGTTTTATTATATAATCCAAGGAGACCTTGTATGACTCTTCCTTAGAATGTAATGTCATATCTTTACATCCCATCAACTATGTTGATAAGAATATGCATGTTTTAAATATCTATGATTTTAATGTATTTTATGACTATCATAAGACATTAGGCCATACTAAAAACAAATCCATTAACTTTTGATATATGATGAAAGATTTCATAAAAAATAATATCACTGATTTTGGAACTCCTATAGAGGCACCTAGACCACAACGAACAAAATCAAAAACATTGAAAATATTTTTAGATCCATTTCCAAAGAGTATAACTAATGAGATAGTAGAAACTTTAGGTGTTTATTATATATATCAAGCACATCCACCACCAAGATCTTATCATACTCATATAGTGGATCAACATCCTCTACATAATATCATTAGGGTGTATCATATTATAGTTCCATCTAGATCTCTTATCACTTTTTTAGAGTGGGAGATAGTTGATGATGGAATAGATTTATATGGACTCTTTATATGAGATTACATTGATCATCATCCTATATAGAGTGTCATGTTTGATAATGGGTCAAGTGTAAACATGTGTATTATCACACTTATACATCACTTGGGTTATTTAGAGTAGGATATTTCTCAGACATATATAGTTATTCATGTCTTTAGCGTCCATATATAGAGTTCTACGGTGGAGATTATACTTATATTATAGGTTAGGCCTACACATGTGGCCACCAAATTCGTAGTAGTACTTATTGTCGACATATTCAATATGTTACTAGGTAGGCCATGGATATAGTAAGTTATATCCATTCCATCCACTTAAATAGATGTCTCAATCATATACATGTTAATCATGTGGTTATAGTTAAGTGACTTCTATATGAGCATCATTTACCTATGCCAAAAGCACTTATAAAATGGTCACCTATTATAGTTCCAAGCATAGATTCTATTAGCAGACCCTAGATGTAATTTGAGATACTAGTGTAGGTGAGGTATACTCATACAATAGCACCAATTATGCATACTCTCCCATTGAGACCTTTATTATAGAGATTCCTACATTAAATACATGTTGTGAATTTTATAGGTCCTATATCTCCACCACCACATAGATCAATGTTACATTAAAGAGCATCCACACCAATTACAACTTATTCTACCATATGGGTTCCTAAGAACCCCATAATTTAGAGGCCTTTTATGTTAACTTCATATATTCCTAGTCACACTCTATAGGTAGTTTCAACTATAAATAAATTAATACATTTGATTCTCAAATCTTAGATACCTCATCACATATCATGCATGATCAATCTTCCTTTATTTTATATAGGACACATTGATTATGAGTCTCTTGTGAGACTCACTGGGTAGTGTGTTCTTTTCTTCTTGTACATAGCTTCTTCTACCTTGCTCTTTGTATCTAGTTTCATTTTCATGATCTCTTATATATAGATTATATACATATAAAAACAAAAAAATATGGTCAAAACATTAAAACATTTAGATATTTCTCAAAAAAAGAAAATTTAGATTGTTTACATATCCATGTTTACATTATTTATACTTGCTAGATAATTCATGCATTATCTATATTAGTATAGTTAGTTTTATCATACATAAATGTTGCACTTGTTCATTTTGAGTGTTCACATATTATTATAGGACTCAAGTCTAACACACTAATCCTAAGTTGTTACTATCTACCCACTAGGTACACATACATAGATTCATCATTGATATAGTTTCCCATTGGGGGCATCACATACACATATTCTAGTTTTCCATGCCATGTTAAATCTATGCCATGTTAAATATATATACTCTATGCCATGTTAAATCTATATTATTATTATACACACCACACATTAAACAATTATGCTTAGATTATCTTAAATTTTGATGTCATGATATATATTATATTCATGAAAATATAATATATGTTTTTATCCTAACACACAATATGTAGAGATTTTATTTTGAAAATAGTTATTGCATAGGTACAAAAAATACCATAAAAAGAGAAGGAATTATAAGGGTTTTTCATATATATATGGCCATATAAGTGCACTAAGAGTATAGTTTTTAGCACACAAACATAGAATTATGTTGCTTAGAATCAAGCAAACACAATGGAAAATAGTTAGATAGATATCAGAGTCAATTTAGTAAAAAAAACATAGAGGACACTATCATAATGCACTACTATCCAAGGAACCATGTTATTATCAATAGGCCTATAAATAGGAAAATACATATTTGATAAAAGAACATAATAGTTATAATCTAGATTTGCATAATTTTAGTCACATGTTATCAAATTTAATCAATATATTCTCAAATTTACACAAAATCATACTAGGTTTTATTAGATTGGGGGAATCATGCATAACATGATCATTCCCATTTCAATTTTAGATTAAAATTGACACATATTCCTAAAACTCAATCTAGAATCCATATGCATAGATATCAAAATTAGGGGTTTATGAACAATGCATTATTTCCATATGATTAGTTTTGTACCAACTCATCTCAGATGGAATGATGACTCCATGTCATTCTCTATGTTGTATATTTTAGACAACATTTTCACCAATTTTTACACTAGATTGATGCCTTATTCCATTTATATTCCCTGAGCTACATTCTTGAGTGCCTGAGAGTCCCGTTGGCCATTTAACATTTTAGAGTTTTTAAGTGGCCCAAGAGCCAACTTACATAGTTTTAGTTACATCATATAATTTTAGTCATAGATTAAACTACCACACATGGGTAGGTATTAATGGAGTCATGGTCTATTTGAGTTCTTAACCCACCTACATAGGAGGGTTAGATAAGCCATTAGTCCAACCCAAGTGATTCATAATGTAAGATCCATTGAGCACTGGTGGGAAATGATGGTTTAAAAACCATATTAAGTTATTAAGCCACCCACACATGGGGATTGATAAATACATTAGTTTAATCCAAGATATTCATTGATTTGATCAATAATTACACAAACACATAGGATATCACTAGGTTTTTGTATTGGTCTATGTAATCAATGAAGATATGCAATGGAACACACTTCACACTCTCAAACCAAAATTCAATGGATTTTCCTCTTAGGTAAGTATAGGTATGATTAAATTTCATTTATCATAGTAATTTCAAATTGTTACATTTTAAGAATAAAGGGGTGGGAAAATGTAGTCATATAAATGTCACTTGAGTGTAATGAGTTTAACCAGTTATCCCTATCTTAGCCCTATACCTATCTTAGGGCCTCTTCAGACCCTTATACAACATTTATGTGGGTATTACACATCCACATATATGCCATAAATAGTCTTAGAGATTCCCCTATAGATCCATGCCCCCATTTCCCAAAGTTATGCCACCTAGACATTAAAACATTTATTTTGACACTATCACATTGTGATAGTGACTAAGGGACCACACTAGTGTCACTTGCCTAATTTAATCCATAGTTAATATTTTTTCAATTCCTAAAACACCTAGGTTCAACCTAGACCTATCTTACACTCTACACAAGCACTAGATCAATATAAATACATAACTTTTATCCCTTTATACACTAGATGGAAATCATATATAAATACACAATTAAAACTCATAAAAAGTGGTGAAAATTAAGGTTATTGATCCATATTCTACCCTAATTTTATAGACAGTAATCTATAGCTACCTTAAGCTTAGAATACATAGATTTCTAATTTCAAACCTTATTTAAAACACTCAAGTTAACACTCATACTAGCATTCACTTTTAATTGCAATAATGTTTATATTGGTATAAATACATTAGGATTTATCCCTTCTTAAGGTATTGGTATGTATGCAACTCTTAACAAAGATGGGTGTTAAGTAAATATATCATACCCATATGCATCACACTTTTTCTACTTATTCCACTCAAACACCCTAACAACATGGAAGACTAGGGTTTACTATTTATTAGTCAAAAATATTACATAAATAATGAATCAAGCCATGTCTACATAAGTACAACTAGATCAGACTTATCTAGAGTTGCACCCATAAGATCACAAGGGACACAAATATGATAGGGAGGACAATAGAATAGTGCATAACTATCTAAAGTATCATGATATTATCTAGGAGGGTTTTTGACACCTAGATCCTATTTAAGACACTTAGATTAGTTTTTTCATCATTTTTAGCCCCTAGATCATCCATATTAGTTAGTTTCTAGATAAGTATTTATTTGTGTCATTCATTGTTATTTTTGGAAATATCAAATTAGGTTAATTCTTATATAAATCAGTGGCTATATTTATTTCATCTCTCCCTTGATTTACTATACTCATACCCTTTAACAACATAGGGTTTACATTCCATAAATACCTTAAAAGTTAAATCATATATATCTTTAGTTTATTTAATTTTTCCATGTTATTTTCCCAACATACCATTCCATGTTACACTATCATAACAAATGATGATATTTAGATGGGGCATATATATAAAACTTAATTTTTATTAATAATAAGTAATATTATAGGTCTCATCAGTGCATCAATCTCTCTAAGTGTATGTGTTAGGGATTACATAGATATCAAGGTAGGACATGTATAAAAAGAGAAATACTACTAACCTATTAATCAATCATTCTCAAAGAAGATAAATCCTACTTACACTTTTTATTATTGATACCTTAGATATTTACGGTCATAACCAAGATGGATCTACTATACCTAACCAATGGATCTCTTACCAAAACAACATCACTAGAGAGGGTTCTAAAGCCTCTAGTCAATAAAAACTATGCAATTTCCCTAGCTAAGTACTATGTTTTCAAATTAAAAAATTAAAATCAAAGTAAAGTAAAATATAATCTAATGCTCACCAAATATTATGGAGTAAAGTGGGATAATAAACATAAAAATTAAACATGTATTTGAGAATCCTAACTAAGCTATGTATAGGTAAAACCCTAATGCATGGGAGAGAAGTAAAAATGCTAATTTATCTACTATTTACAAAGGAGGAAAAAAGTTAGGAATACTTAACTTTGAAGATGAACCCACTAATACTCAATATCTCCCTTAGACAAGGTACTTTGTAAGAGGTAATTGTGGTATGTAAGGATAATAAGGACAAGTCAGCTCTAGGCTTCACAACTTATCTATGCATCCAAATGAATTATCCATAATACAAGATCCATATCTCCAAATAAAATGTTCAAATCATAAGCTATGCTCCTCAAGTGGAATGGTAGAGAAATAGATATGAAATATAATATTCTTCTTTTCTCTCTAAATGATGGAAATGAATGTGTATATATAGTTGAATTTAACCCTAAATTTTTAATAAATTCTAGCCAACATGGTCAATATAATAAAATCTATATCATTAATTGATAAAAAATTAGATCTTGGTATAGGTTGTTTAGGGCTGGCCTAGATCTATAACATGATCTTAATAATTAAGATATAGGGTCTGGCTAAGCTAACACTATAACATAAACTATAAAATAGTATTTTAGGCTTAGATAGATGCTAATGAAGGTAGTCAAATGCTTGGAGGAGTATGAATGAGAGGAGGTAAGTATTAAGGAAGTATATATGAGAAGGTTTTGTAGATAGAAAATGGTAGTATAGGAGACAACAATCTTTTGAAGCACCAATGGTCTGCCCACCCCTTTCCTAGTGCACCCTTTAAGGGGTTTACTTAAAGAGATTAAGACTCAACAAGTTCTTAGAAGAGAGAAAGCATCAGTAATTGATAAAGTTTGAAAATATTATGTGTATACATATGCCCAACTCAAATCTCCTCATGTGTAATGTATGTGTCATAGGGGATAGTGCTTTGAGACAAGAACATAACAACACACAATGTTGAAGCTGAATAAATTGTAGTAAAAAGAAAATAAGACAAATGAAAGGATAGAATTGAAAAACACATAGATTTACTTACCTTATTGTTGTAGATAATAAATAAAATGAAATAAATGTGAAGGTGTCCAATGTATGGAACATTAGGTGAACCTATATAAATTATAAAAAAGGAACAAAAAAATGAAATTCATGTAAAAAATACATGTAATATGTGAAAAAATTCTCTAAAATATCAGGATTCCATAACATCTTATGGTTCTTAAAAAAGAGATAATAGAAACAAATATATGGTAAAAAAAATAGAGTCTTCTTGTAAATATTTGATAGGTAAATAATTTTAAAAATTAAATATAAATAGGGTGTAAATATAATTCTATAATTTTGATTCATATATTATTTTTACTATTATGAGAAAACAGAGCTCTGAGAGACCTAGTTTGAGACTAGAGAGTAACCATGGTGAGAAGTTGACAACCTAGATGGGGAGGGTGCCTAATAGTCACAGTGAGTAAAATATAGGTAAGAAAACATGAGTTTAAATTTTTTGAGTAATTTTCTTTAAAATTGATCAAAATATAAAAAATTAACTAGTAAGAAAATTCTAAGCACTAAAATTGACCCTAAGAAATTTTTAGGTAGACAAGGGGCATAATAGGGTATTGGGTACGAAAATGTTAGACCAATAAATTCCTAAGTCATTTATGGTAAATGGTCAAAAATTCACCATAGATAAAGAATAGTTTAAACTAGGTTGAAACATTTCGTAAGGTGAGAAGAAAATAATGGGTTGATTGCATAGTAGTGGGTTGACATAGTATTGCTAAAGGTGTTAGACTATATAGTAATAATTTGATGTAGTATAAAATAAAAAGATGGATTACTTTGTACCTTTTGGTTGATCCAACTAGTAATAAGTGGCCAACACAATTTGATAAAGAGGGCCAACTATGCACCATAGGGTTGATATAGTATTCTAGAGCTAGGAAAGGGTTGAATTAGTATGAAATAGTCTAATTGTGTTTAATAGGATTGAAACAAGGATGATTTAGTATCAAATGGGTTGATTGTATAGATAAATAAGGAAACATAAGAAATTAAATTGAACTAGTTGATGAAGTAGTTAATTTATAAATTTTTAATGAATAAATTTTAATTATTTATGACATGGAGATCCTTTATTGTTTGATATTCTATAGAGACACTTGAGATATTGGAATCTAGTATATGTATCCTATCTATCAGATCTATTGGATCATCTCATGGACATGGATAAATTTAAATTAGTTACCTTAGGCTTTGGTGGCATCATGGAGATGAGATAGGTCCATATTAGTGTTGATCTCATTTTCATGTTCCTAAGAAAATGGAAATGGTCAACCAACACCTTTTGATGGGAGGTGGATGGGGACACAATTGAGGTGGAAATTAATATGGAGGACATCCATGCATTTCTTGGAATTTTTATAGAAAAGATACCAGTGAAGGAGGGGTTATTATAGTTGGGTGTCCTATGAAAACTGATAGTGCTTTATCTATTGGCTAGGATGCTAGAATAAGCCCTTCTTGTCTTCTACTTTTAATTTTACTTATATGAGACAATTGGATGCATTACCTAATATATTTGAGTTTTGTTATTGGAAACTTATATTTCTACTACCACTACACCCTTATCCTTTACTTATCTTAACCTGTCTATGATATTCAAGGTCTCTTTGGTTATTTTAATGCCTTTGATCCTTAACTAGTTTAATGTTCTATTTATAATCAGGGTCATTCTATCTAGTAAGGAGAAGGATTTAGGTGTAGATCATGTGACTTAAGGAAGAGGTTGGAGGTAGATTTGATTATCATAATAAACCCTATCCACTAGATGTTCCTCATCTTTCAAACCTTCTAAAACTGGTGCCATATCATAAGTCTTTATTTTTTCCAAGGTCATTCTAGAATAATCTCTCAACCTAACCTCTTCTTCTCCTGCATATCCTCCTAATAATATTCATAAAATGGAATGTGGGAATGTGAGGAACCCACTATACTAGTAACATAACCAATCACATCATATAATGGCCTATCATTAAGATCTCTCAAGGTCATCTGAGTCATCTCTGCATCTATGTATTTGGCCTTAAATAGAGAAGGCTAGGTGTATCTCCCTATATTGATAGGGAAGTGTATCCCTATCTTGTGCTTTCTTGATAAGAACATATGGATTTCCACTAGTTGTCTCACAAGTTCCATTAAGACTCATTTCTCACTTACATATCTAGGAATGGTGTAAGGACACCCACTAAAACCACCAACTTTGATGTATGAATATGTGGGTTATTAGATAAATTATAATCCCTAATTTTCTATTTTTAATATTATAGCTTTAAAAAACCTTGTCCTACCTATATCCTATTAAAACATGGTTATGATGTAGTAGATGAAGGCATCATTAAATCTTTTGAATTGTTATTTTATCCCCTCAAAATTGAGGTCAAGGTAGTAGTTAATTTTTTTTTTTTGATTTGATTGGGAGGTGTGTTTAACCTCAAGAATGCCTCCATCTTGCAAAAGCATAGACTAGGTAGAAGGTCATGTAGAATTTACTAGTGGTTTAGAAATATAGAAATTGTATATGGATAGAATCACTGATCAATTGGGCATAGTGAATTTATTATTTATTTTGATGGATTACCCAAATATATTGGTACATCTAATCTTGATAATTCTTTATAGTCGAGCTCCCTATAACTTTGTGTAAGAGTATGATGATATCCCCTACCTCATCCTTGTATTCTATCTTGGATAGGTTCTTGGGAATTATTTTGGTTGAAGATTTATGAGGCTTTAGCCACTACTTATTTAACACTTGGTCACAAGATGAGTTATTGTCTTGATAGAATTTATCAGAGGATTCAAGAGTAATATCTATGTAGCTCTCAAACTTCATGATTAGAAATACAATATTAATGAAATCTAGATCTAGGCTCATAATTTTGTTCCCTTTATCATTCACTACTTCCCTCTTCTCTACATCATAATGTTTAGTTATAGTGAGCTCAATCTTGGGGATTTTCACTGAGAGTGGGAAGCCTACAGCCTATGGTAAACCACTATCATAAATACTCTAAATCTAATCATTCTTGAACTCTACATTGACTCTGGTCTAGAAGTATGTTAGGTTTATATGACCTAGATATATGTTAGTGATATCATTAATTTTTGAATATAATATATAAGGGACACTGGGTCCCTTTGAATTGGACTTCATATCTTTTATAGACATATACACTAGGAAAATAGGTGTGGAAAACCAACTATAGAGCTAGTTGGGATTTGGGCTTGCAATTACAGGTTATTTTCTCACTTTGAACTTGGTATGGTTTAATTTTGATTCTACAAGGTTTAGCTCCATCAGGAATATAGTGTGAAATAATAACTATAAAGTTTGGCCAAATAGTCTAGTGGGGTTTTAACTTTAAATTTCACTTGTAAAGTCTAACCAAAAGTCTGGTGGGGTTGTAATTTGTAATTTCATATCATATATCTAATGAGAACTCAGGGTATGAAAGTAAAGGGAATCTCTACCTATATTTAAACATGGGTTTTATCTATTTTTGTAGTTAAAATTTGTATGAGTTTTTAGTTTTGAGAATGTAGGTGGAAACTTCAATTATATTTATTCAAATTTCAAAAAAACCTTAAGAATGGAAATAAGGAAGTAGATGAATTTAACAACAAGATTTTAATAACTATAGGTAAAAATTGGAAAACATGAGCAATAAGGTAAAATAATGATATTATTAAACATTCTAGAGACAAAACCCTAAGTACCATAAAATAAAACCTAAAACTTACAAAAACATAACAATAGAGGAAACTGAAAAGAAAATTAGGTGACCTAGGAGAATATAATGAATGTGTCAAAGTTGGAAATGGAGGTTGTCTTGGAAGTAACTTTAATTGACTTCAAGATCTGGTTCATAGAATTGCTTAGATGAGCTTTAGTTTTGGTTACAATGTTAATTAATGACATGAAAACCTAAGTTATAGATTAATAAAGACTATAATTAATGCCAAATATGCAAAAAATGGTGACAGATGAGAAAATAGGTAGAGATGCAAGTTCTTAGAGTTATTTTACAAGTTTTTAATTTTACAATATGCTAACAATTTTTCATTCCATGCTTGCCTTGAAAGTCAAAGATCTAGGTTTTTTTTCATATTTGCAAGTTTGTATTATGTTCTCCATTCTCTACCTTTCACTTGCCTTGGTGATCAAGGATATAGGAAACCTTCATATATTTTCAAACTTTAAATATGATTCTCACCCTCCACTTATTACTTTTCTTTGATGATCAAGAATGTTTTATGAAGCAGGGAGAAAAGTTTAGTTTACACTTTACAACTTTGTAAAGTTGAAAAGTGTTGTGAGATTTTTGGTCTCCACTTGGTCTTAATGAAAAGTGGAAAGTAGAGTCTAGATTACATTCTAAAATTTTCAAATTTGAAAATTATAATGCAAGTTCTAATTTCCTCTAGGGAATTGGTAAGTGGGAAATTAGAGGTTTAGGTACACTTTGTAACTTTACAAGTTACAAATTAAATAGAAATCTCTAGTTTCCACTTGGGTCTTGGAAAAAGGTTTTTAAGTCATTCTGAGGTTTGTCTCAAACAAATTTATAGGTCTCCTCTAAGGCACAAGGTGTTTTGAGGTTTTTGGCACAAAAATATCAACATATATGATGATGAAATAATGTCATGTTTTCAAAATAAAGAATATAATATAGCCAATATAATGTGAAAAATAATGAACTATAAGGGAAAAGGACTTGGTATTCATAAATAAGGAATACTAAAACCTATCCATGTGCACAGAAATAAATAATAGCATAGAATCAATTACAAACTCCTTGGTGACTAATAAAAGGATTTCAATGAAATTTCTAATATTTTTGAGGAATCTTCATCTGACATCAAAATAGGTTCCTTTACTAATGTTTGTGAAAATATTTTTTCCACAAATACCTTCATTTACCTTTCTATCCTTACCAAACCCTTCATTGACACTTCTATCGATATAAATCATCATAAATTCCAATCTTGACCTCATTTATTGGGACACACAAGACCACAAGTTACTATACCTATTTCAAAATGATGAGACAATCATATAATTCATGGGATTTCTAAGATAACATCCTATTATTGGACCACAAGTAGGGGCTCAAAATCAATCTTGATACATCAGCCTATTTTAAGGAGTATGAATATTACCTAAATAAAAATTATTCTAAAAAAATAAAAAGTAAAAAAAGTAAAAAATGAAAGTGCCCTATTGATACACTCTTTGAGGAATTATTAAACCAAATTCAAAATCAAAATAATGTAAAATATTCTATTGGTGAAAACCCTTCACGTGCATGAATAGAAAAGGAACTATATCTTCCTTTTACATTTAAAAAATTATAGGATGACATTATATCACTTGTCAAAATCACCCTCAAAGTAAATAAATCCTAAATTTATAAGATTTTTAGTTACTCTTGGTCATATGGAATAGAAGATTGTTAGTCCCATTTTATCTTGGCACCATAATATACCCACTCATATCCACAACAAATCCATTCTTTCAATTAATTCAAATAATCAAACAATATCCTTCATCCCAAGTCAATTCCTCTTCACCCTCTATCATAACACACTCTAGCATAGGGTTTGTGTTGGAACCTTATTAATATGTCTAGGGGAAGCCATATCTATGATAAAATAATTTCATGATAACATCGATGGAACACACATCAATGATATGGCCCTTATAATGAATTTACATATAAAATGTATTGGTTAAAGATAAAAAGAGTCAACATCATTCACCTCAAATGATTCGATACTTGAAATGATAATTATATATATATATATATATATATATATATATATATATATATATGTATATATATATATATATATGTATATATATATATATATATATATACATATATATATATATACATATATATATATACATATATATATATAAATATATATATATACATATATATATATATATATATATAAATATATATATATATATATCAAAAAATCAAAAGATAAAGAGAAATAATCATCCAAAGGTGAAAATCATTTTTATGGAACATTGTGCAAGTACCATGATGAAAACTAGTTTTTGGAGTCGTGGAATTCTATCATATAAAAGTACCTTCAAAATTGGGGGAAGATTTTACACATCCATATATTGACATCCTAAAATATCCAGCTCTATCCAAGCCTATTCCATCTAGCCCTCAACATATTAACTAATCTCAACTGACCACACTATCATACTTGTCATACCCAACATGTTCATCCTTATTTCCCGTTTTAACCCTAATAAGGACATGGAGGAAATATTGATGAATGTTTCAAAAACATCTTGGTATACCTTCTTTAGAATATACTAAAATAATGACATAAAAAAGGTGCATGGTTCTCATGTGACATGGTCCTTTAAGGTCCCATCCTACATCCTTCAACCATTCCATCCATTATCACATCCATCCCTTTATCACACCATCCATGCCATATCATCTCCTTTCCTAATTTTTTGTAATTAATTTTCCATTTATCAATAAAATTTTACATAGTTTTTAGTCATAAAATCCTAAAATCATAAAAAATATAAAACTCTAAAAAATCCCCCCAAAATAGAAAAACTAAAAAATCCAAAATCCTGCAAATAAGTGTTTGATATTATCCTTAGTTTAAGATGAAAAAAACTTATTATATTCAAATAAAAATGTTGAAGTTATCATCTAGATATATTTTTATTAATCAAATCCTCTTGCATATATCATTCCTTGTGGGGGGGAAATAAATTTTTCAACTATTAGTATCATCATTATTTGAACATCATATTTATCACTTGATTAGGGACATCACATAAACTATTTTTGTGTGTGTGTGTGTGTGTTTTTTTTTTTGGGTGTATGTTTATCTTGTTATTTATTTGTGTATTTTGTTTGTGTCACTCCATATGACATATTATGATAATCACATAATGGCTTTTTATAATCATGGTGCATCCTATATTATACTATAACAAATAAGGTTACTTAAATAATTAAAGTCAATGATCAAAGAAAATTAATAAAATATACATGATCTACATATATACGCATTAATTTCATAAAAAATAATTCATATATAATTAAAATTCATCCATTAACATTCAAATCATGCTAACTAATCATCATTAACATCCATAATAACTATCCATCTATATACTACCTTAGTGTGCCTGACCAAATCATTTATCACAAATGCTAAGCCATCTAACATATCAAATCCATGATATCGATCAACATCAAATTTCATAATTATATCCTTAATACATATAATTAGATAGTTCATTGATCTATTATTAAAAACTTTGGTAAAAAATATTCAAATCAAAGATCTCAACTTTTTCAAGATACGTTATTCTAAAATATATCCTCTTGCATATATCATTATTAGGGACAAATAAAAGTTCATAGATCTCTCAAGATATATCATTATTTATTAATAAAACCCCATCACATATATAATTTCTTATGATAAATAAAATCAAATAAAATAATAAAATCCTTATCTCAAGTGAGTTAATCTCATCCATCTATGGCATCCATCAAAAAGTTCCATATTCATCATCATCCTTCTATCCACTCATCACATCTTATTTTATCTTAGCCATTGCTTTTTCTACCCCCACCCTTCTATTTTCCCTAAAAAATCTTCTATTTAACACCCCATTATCATGTTGAGATCCCATCTATCTCTTTCATCCTTGAACGACCTATCAAGGGGGAATCATCCTTCTAATCATGCCACTAGGGGCATTTTAACACACATCCTCTTGTCTCTAATTTCTCTATATTATTTCAAAAGTCAATGATTATTATAGTCATAATAACCTTTCAAAGAGGGAAAAATGTAAACACCTTATTTTCAACATTAAAAATGTCATCACCCATCACTCATGTTTAATTCTTCATTTAATAACTTATCCCAATCCATCATCAATATCCCTACCCATTTCACATTAATTCATCAATGATGCTAATAAAACCACCAAAAGTGACATTAATCATAATTCACACTAAAATTATCATTATCATATATAATATTCCAAATTGGGCTTCTACTTATGATTTCTAAAGTCACTGCAAACTACTAAAACATGATTATTGAAAGGATATAGAGAAAGTTGGTAGGTTGGAAAGGATCCCTACTAAGTCAAGTTGGCATGTTTAAACTCCTAAAATATTCTCTTCAAGGCATACCTAACTACTTCCTCAATCTATCCAAAATCCTAAGATTTGTGGTTGAGAAGATTGAGAAGATACAAAATCAATTCCTATAGTCGAGGGTGGAAGAAAAGAAGAGGATTACATTGGTAGGATGCAAAAAGGTTTTCACTCCTAAGTATCAGGGAGGCCTTGACTTAAAAATATTATATGTCATGAATAAATCCCTCATGGCAAAGATAGGGTAGAACCTAATTCAAGGGAATAAGGATTGGGGTGACATCATGATAGATAAGTATCTCAATAGGACAATTGGTAATAAGATACTAATAAAATATGGTCTTCCTAAAGGATCAATAATCTAGAATGGGACTCTCAAAACCCATGGTCTCCTCCGTAGAGGAATTAGATGGAAGATTGGGGATGGGAATAATGTTAGATTTTGGAAGGATACATGGCCAAAGGATCTTCCCTTTAAAGACTTGAATTATGGTAGACTAATGAATAGAGCTTGTTGTTTATTAGGGGATAAAGTGAATAACTATAATAATAGGAATAGGGATAAAAAGAGCTAGAAAAATATTGTTGATCGTGGCCCTAATCAAGAGGAGATTAAAGAGGTTTCCCTTCAACTATAAGGGGAATTAGATGAATTTTGGCTCTCCTTTTTTCCCAAACAATATCAAATGATCTGGGACAAGAATGACAAGGGATTTTACACTATTAAAATTTCCTATCAATTACTATTAGACACTGGTAAGCAAGGCTAAGTGGGAAATTTTGGCTTCTAAAATTTCTACCAAAAATCAACTTCTTTTGGTGGAGACTAATACATAACAAAATAATAAATTTAGACAATTTAAAAAAGAGAAGCTTTAAAATTCCAAATAGATATATTCTTTGTGGGGAGGAAGAAATGACCACTCACCTCATTCTATACTACAACTTTGCTTGGGAGGTTTGGAGCCTAGTTATGTAGAGGCTCAACTTAACCTAGGTTTTTAATGGCATGATGATGGACTTGGTTAGAGATTAGAGACCCCTATTCATATTTATAATAGTGAAGGAATTATGGGTTCAAATTCCCCCTCACCTTACATGGAACTTATGGAAATAATGTGATAATAAAATTTTTAGGGAAAAATTTAAAACCCCTTTGGAGGTTTTTCAGACATTCTCTAAGTTTCTAGTGGATAATATTAATACCAACAAATTCAAGGCTATTGAGATCCCTCCAGGTCTATAAAAATAGAGAATATTAGAACAATAGACAATAAGCCAAAAAAATTATCAAATAGATAATTATAAAAAAATAGTTAGGGCCAACACCAAATAGACCTTACCTCAAGAAGGATGGTTTAAGCTCAACTTTGATGGGGTGGCCAAAGGGAACCTAGGGGTGGCTAGTAAAGGAGGCATTATTAGATTAGATTCCAAAATGCTTGTGGTGGCATACACTAGTGGAATTAGCATTAAATATAATAATGAGGTGGAATCCCTAGCTATGTTGTGGGGAATTAAACTTGTTATTTCCCTAAACATTCAAAAACTTCATGTTGAAGGAGACTCATAATTAATTGTTAATGCTACCTTGGGATTAATGGACATAAGATAGAAACTAGTAGAATAATAGGAGACAAATGATTGCTTCTTAATTATATGGAGAAGTAGAAGTTATACCACATTTATAGGGAAGGTAATATATTAGAAGATGTTATGGCAAACCTAGAAAGAAATAGTAATGGTTAGTGGTACTGAAGAACCCTATCTAATCTACCAAGCGAGATCCAAATTATTTTTGACAAAGATAGAAGCATGTATGTGGATTAAGTGGTGTAGGCTATTTTACATATACATGCTTGGTTTGAGTGGGGGCGACTATTTCCCCTTGAAAGGTTATAAAATATTTATGGATTATGGAACTATTAGATTCTAAGCTCAGGACTTTGTCATTAGAACTAGTATAGTATTTAACAATCAGCACATGAATGTGAGTAAAGAACACATAGATCTAGCTAGTAAACAAAAAAAGATACCCACATGGATTTCAAAGGGTGGGAGAAAAATTTGGCCTAACTATTGGATTATTTGGAAATTAAGGAAACAAAGCCACACTAACTAGGTGGCTAACTAACCCCAATGAAGTAGAAGAGGTGGATGATAGATAGGTAGGATATAGTCATGACTAGTTAGATGAACAAGGAGATGAGTGGCCAAATGATGATTAGAGGAGGGGATGTTGATAGGTCAAGTTGGATCAAGGGTAATTATTTCTTAACACACCCCATCTCTAGTGATTTATTTATGAGATGGTGGACACAGGTCAGTATAGAGGTTGAGTTCTAGTATGGGAAAGGATACGTAAATATCCAAAACTATTTCATTATGATGGGCTCAAAACTCTCATAATCCTTGATAGGCTTGAAAGGATTTATTAATCTTGTTGGATATATTGTAAGGCATTCCATTACTCTTTAATTTAAATATTCTCATGTACTTTGTGTCTCTCTGGTTTCAAAAATGGGTGGTGACATTATCAATATTGAGATAAACTCTTTAGAGGAATTTCAATAAGATCCTATGGTTTGGCACATAATCTTGAAGGGTTAAGTGGCTTATTTCATTAACAACATGATTGGTCATGATGATAATCTATATTTTTAGTTTGTTGAGTCCTGAGAGGAGAATTATTGACAAGTTTGTATGGGGGGTATTGTTTTTGAAGTCTCTAAGGAAGTGACTGGGAAAGCCATGGTGCTCCCCATCAAAAGGAAAAAAAATCAATTGGCACAATAGGGTGCTGGACCTAGAAAACATGGGGATTTTATTCAATAAAGGTGAGGTTGCTATGAATATCCATGGGGGATTTGATAGGGAAAATATACCAACACCATGGGGGGAAATTTATCTCATGATAATGAAGTTATTCACTCTTGAAGGTAGATTCAAGGTATTTTACCACTAACACTTTGCTTTACTCAACCATTTCAGGAATAAGATGGAATTTAGCTTATCCTTTTTCCTATTGTCTTATCTAGATAGTTCCATTAATTTAGCTAAGGAAACTTAGGCCAAAAATCCTAACTTCCCCCTCATTCTCATCCACCAAGGTCTCAACTTGAGATTATACCACTTCTATTTGGCATTGTGTCCCTCAAAGAAAATCAAAGATAGCCTATTAGAAGGCTCCACATCACACCATTCTCTTGTTATTAAAGGTAAAGGCAATAAATATATTAAGACCCCCAATATCTCCCCCATAACTTTGTTAGAGGGGCCCAAAATTGAACATTGTAGCATCCTAATTGGGACCGCCTATTTCTAAGGCTAATTCCCCTAAGTTATCCTATGGTAAAATTGAGACACCTAACCAGGGGACTATGAAGGGGTCTTGTAAAAGGGGTCAAAAGGTGGCTAAGGAAGAAGGAAACTTTTAGCCTAAAAAGGTTTTAGTCTACAAAGGAGGATCCTAAAGGAGCTAAGGAGTCAGGGAAAGTTTTAGACATGGGTCCTAATTTGGTTGAGAATGAGATTGGGGTTAGTGTGGGTGTTCATAGGTCCAATCATATTTCTAGAATCCCATCCTATAATCCTCACGTATTTATCATATTTGATGACTCTAAATTTTTTGAAGACACTTTTGAGGCTGGTGTATATGGCTCTCCCTCAAAGTTGAAGAAAGAAACTAAGGGAATAGGTCGTTTTCTTGAAACAAATGATCCTGACTTAGATGAGATGGGGGAGGATGTTATAGAGGATCAAGGCCAGGAAAAGAAAGGTAAATTATCACTGTGTGTCATGATGATGGAGGATGTCATGAAAATCAAGGCCAAAATGGACAAAATACATAAAAAATGGAGAGTAATGGTTGAATATGCCACCAATTCTCTTCATCATATGGCTTTCGTGTTTGAATGCGGTGAAAGATTTTGAAAACAATTAAGGGATGTGCGTGTGAATAATATTGGTGAATATAAATAAATAATTGAGTTCCTATCCAAATGTGGGACTACTAATAACCCATAGTTGTTTTGTTGGTTTTATGTATTTGCCTATGTTTTTCCATTCTTATTTTCTATTGCAGTGTTGTATGTGTGTTGTTAGTGTGTTGTTTTTGCCTCGTTGGAGGCTTTTTAATCCTATTAGATGGATTTGTAAAGGGTTTAGGGCCCTCTTTTCCTAATTATTTAATCAAAAACATTCCAAATTATTAGTTAACTTACTATGTATAATTAATTAATTAATTATACTAATGAAATCTAATCACATTTATTAATTTAAAATAAATAAATAAAATGGAAATTACTCTCACCATCCTCCATGCCATGTCATAATGAATTAAGAATTGGAAACTTACTATCCACATCCAACTCATCAGGTTCACTCAGTATCCATATGAAAACAAATCAATTAAATCCTTATCACTCCTCCAAAAGTTAGTGAAAATCTAGTACAAATTGAGACATCTCTAATTCAGTAATTTGGAAATCATCATCCAATCGAAGTTTATAATATAATAAATCAATATAAACCATTGATATCCTCATCCAATCATCTATAAATGAAACCACCATCCTTCATCCAATTGAATTCAATCATGGGGCAATGAAGTTTTGTCAAAATAATTTTAATATCTTGCATGGATTTTGAAAAAACACATACAAATTCAATCATAAGTACATCTACGTCAACAAAGAGGGTATCCGTTGGTATAAGGAGGTAATATTATGTTTTTTTTCTCTTTCTTTCTCAATATAAGGTGTAGTTATATTTAGATTATAATTTAAAAATTGTGTTTGATTTCTAGTTTAGGCTCTAATCCTTAGCTTGCATTCCTTATAAATTCCAATCATTATTATGATTTTGCCTATATGTTTTACATGTTTGTGACATGATAATTTATCTAAATAATAAAATATTTATACATAAAATGTCTAAGCATTTTCCCATTATTACTTATAGGAAACCACATGGACATTGAGAGAAACAACCCTAAAGCTACAAAATTATAAATCAATAATAAGAAAAAAGTCCTAGCTAAGTTTGAAGCACCTAATCTAAGAAAAGTTTTCCTATTTTAAAGTTTTTAAAGATTGATTATAGGCTACATCCATAATAATGGATAAATATTGCATACACACACCTAACCAAGAGAACTACATGTGATTTGATCCCTATTTAGAGTATTAAAAATGTAGGTAGAGTTTAGACACTTAAAATCTTGTGGTTGGGATCAGATAAACCCACATTTTCCATTCCATTTTTAAGGTAAACCTAGTGTCAAAAGTGGATCTAGGGTTTGAAAGAGAAGGATATTTTTTTGGACATACATACATTAAAAAAATTATAATATTGCATAGAAAAATGGTTTAAAAGTAGGAGCAGTGATTTGTGATGAAACACTTTGGCATATGTTGTATGTAAATTTCCATTAGAGATCAAATGGATATGGTTGATACAATTAAAAAAATTCTATAAAATTCATCTAAGCCATTATATATAGTTAATTTCTATAGTTGAGCGACCCTAAATCCATTTTCATCCCTTTCTACCACCTATGCATATTCTTAGACATGAAAATAAATGTAGCAAGATAAGTATCCCAATCCTCTTGGTAATTTATATAAATAGTAAACTATAATTGAACATCTATTTATAGAAGCTAGATTTACCTAATTTAGACACATCATAAATAATTAGAATATTCAAAAAAATTATCTTGTTTAGATATATGATAAAAAATAAAGTAAAACATATTGGTGAACCTAATCCTTATATTGAGTGCATCAAACCTTAGGTTTTACCATAGTATTTTATCCATATTTCATGGGGTTTTATATTTCCAAAATATGGGTTCAGACTTGATTTATAAGTTTCCCTCACCATACACACAAATATTAAAATTTTCCCTTTTGCTCAAGGGTTTCATGTTTATTCTCCTATTAGGTAATACTATTAAGTTTGTTACTTTCTTGTCTCATATTTTATTCAAAATTAATATTTTATTTAAATTCTTAGTGGTTTTTGTTATATGTATTTATTGGAATAAAAACCCTTTTTTTTTTTAAATTTTTATTTTATAATTATGTATGGATTTTATATAATTAGGGTTTTAATATTTTTATTAAATTTAGCCTATAGAGTTAAGGACACATCTATTTTTAAAACAATTTCTATTTTTTATTTATTGATATTTTGATAAAAAAATATTTTATTTCCAAAAACTCTTGATAGTTTTCTTGGTATGGTTAGTCATTTCTTTATGGCATTGTATCATGGATATAATGTATATACATTATTTATATTTTATAATTAAACAATGTAATAAAATGGGTCAAATTTATGTGTAATAAAACTATAAATAAAGTTAATAATGAACAATTCTTAAATCTCCTTAGTAACACAAAAATTTTAAATGTTGAATCTCAAGGAATTTCATGTGTGACTTATCTAATCCCACCTTAAGATTATGATAGCTATCATCCATTCCAAGAGGTACATGTTATCACTATCCCAAGAGATAGGGTCCTCCTTGGTATAATTTGTATGCATATTAAATCAAAAGAGCCTAGGGTTTGTAATGATCAAGATACATTCACACAATTTAAGATAATGATAGTTTTAAAAGAATCCATTCTATATTTTATGATTATTATGATAAAATACAAAACAGAGTTAAAAAATAAAAACCAATAATTAAATCTCAAATTTACATTAATTGAAAGTAATCTTACACAAATAAAGAGTATTGAACATGCTAGTGTTAATTTTCACTTCTCCGTCTCTGCTAAATAACCTTATGCCTCAAAGGAGTTAATCTCAGGTATGTGTAATGGAATTAATTATATAGATCAATACAATTAACAACAATAGATATACATGTAAATATTATGAGTAGATTGATAAAAATATAACACAATAATGATAATATAATAAGAATATTTACATTAATAATTGATTGAAGAGTATAATACGTTATACATAATATTATTCAACTTTGATGAGTCAACTTCCAAAACCATGAAATAAAAATATAATTTTTAATATGATGATCAATTAATATCATATGCATAACCTACTTAGGCTATTCTCACTCTAAATTTTGAACCTATAACTAATATTAAAACATAGAGAAATGTGACAAGATATAAGGCGAAGTAGGCCACAAATTAGTGACTTATATCCCTAAAATACTAAATTTTAAGGGTGTAGCATGCACCTCTAATTAAAAATATTTTTCCATCAACTTATTTGAGTAACCCTAGTGTATACTACAAGAGTACGTCATCCTCACATGTTACATCCTCACTTGTCAAAATTTTCCACTTGATTAAATAATCCTTAATCTCTCTAGTTGTAGCCTTTTATTGAATGTTTGAAGGATATCCTCAAGTTATTAAATGAATCTACCTTTCTCATACCACTTTGGCAACTAATTTTTGATGGATACTTGTCAAATTACCTTAATTAAGTATGAGACATGAAATTATGGATATATGTGTGTAGACTGAAATAACTCCAACTTGTATGCATCACTGCTCAATTTTTATAGGATTTGATAAGAGTCATAATACTAAGGAAAAAATATTTTATTATTTTTTTTCCTTTAATAAAATTTTATTATATGGTTTTATGCACACAAATACCCAATACCCCACTTAAAAATTCTTCTTTCGATGGTGTTGAACTACTTGTTGATTCATTCAGTTCTATTCCATTATAAAATTGTTACTTAGACTAGCTAGTACATTTTTATAATGTTGAAGATGCTCCTTAATATTTAATTCCCTTGGTTGTACCTTAAAATATGATGTGATTCATGGATGTTGATACCTATATATTTTCACATATGGATAAATTTTTTATGATGTATGGAAGGAAGTGTTATACAACCATTATATTAGTGGCAACCGATGAACTCTTCTTTCTTATTTACAGGGGAAAAATAATAGAGATAACCCTCTATTATTATATTCACAAAAACATTATCCATTATATTGAGTATCATATGATGAGATATGAGCACCCAAATATGAGAATAAACCAATACAAAAATTACTAGTAGTTTCCTATCCACTTGGTCATTTATATAAATAGTAAATGTAATTAATCAATATTAATTTTTTTATGACATTCATATATATATGTAGTTTATACATATTATATAAAGTTTAAATTATCAAAGGTTTTAGATTAATTAGTCAATAAATTCAAAATAAGCTAAAATATATTTGTGAATCTAGCCATTATTTAAATATATAAAATCCTAAGACTCCCTTAGGGTTTAATTATAGTTTCTTAGGATTTAAAATTTCTACATTAGGTTTTTATATAGGATTTTTAATCTTAATCTTCACATACATCATGATGGGAAACATAATTGATGTGGATGTTAATAAAGGAAATAAATATTTTAATTTCAATGGTGTATTTTAAGATGTATATCGAAGGTAAATAACTCAATATCTTAAAAAGAATTTACACATGCTTGATCCATTATTAAATGTAATTAGATATGAAATGGAAAATAATTTTAAGGTTGCCACATTTGAGGAGTGACATGATCCCTTTGAATGATACTAATAATAATTCTACTCTTATTGTTAATAGACCTATGTCTACACATATGGGTATATATATGATGCCCATTCATGGTGGGGGAAACATAAGGATTTCATAATATTTATTTGGCCATATGTAAACAACATAATTTTAACCCTCTTAGGATTTCTAATCAATTGATATCATCCATTACTACATAATATACCATGCCTAGCACTCAAAACCTTATGTAAATTATATAGGATCTTAAAAGTAAGGTTTCACAACTAGAATAATGTTATTATTGAGTAAACCATTATACTAATTCTCAATTATTATTATATAATACATTGGTGATAAATATTCTATTTTATCCCTTAATTATAGAATTTTTGGTACCTAAGATTACACTATATGGTGTAAAGGTGATTTCAAACAACACCTTAGATCCTTTCACATATAATTTTTGGACTATGCATCTAATGAAAAGTTGTTTACTAAGATATGTTTCATGTATTCTTAAGGACTATACTTTGTGATGTTTCTCTGAACTCTCCTACAAATCAATGCATGTATTCAATCTCTTAGTTGCTCAGTTCTTAGTAATATTTTCAATTAATATCAATGAGAAGTTTTCATATGTTAAAATTTTAGAATTTAATGTAGACACATAAATTAACATTTAATCTAAAGCCATGCACTTGTGACCACTCTCATACACACTTAGCTCTAGACCAGTATTAAGGCCCTTTATCATCATTTTTGACCACCTTGTACACTTCTAAGTTGATAAATGACCCAAAAATATACTCATACCTATTCTTATCAATAATAAAAATATTTTTGGCCCTACCTAACTCTCATAAAAATGAAATAAATAAATGGAAAAGAATGCCCTATGGGACTATAGTGCATTGGTCTAGTGTCCTTGGATCATCTCCTATCTTCCCATCCAATAATAGTTAATTTATAAAATCAAAAGCTATAGGAAGATCAACCTATGTACCCAATGAGGCCCATTTAAAGGAATTTAAAAGATATGACTATATAAATAATTTTTAAACCATTATATATGGAGAAAGGATTAAAAATTTAAAAAACTAGAATCATAATTGCACATTGAGATAAAAGTACATATTTCTCCCAATTCTAATTGCATATAGCCCTAATAACCCATAACTCAATGCTAAATACATTTTACAAGTCACAAGTCAAGGTTAAGGCACTTAATAATATCAGTATTGCACCAAAATATATCATATTTCATTGGTTACTCAAACACCACCATATCATGAGATAACTACATGAATGTTTATCCATCTTTGGAGTAATTATATGTAGGCAGCACTCAAGACATGGGGTGTTGAGGTCTCATCCAAATTTATCTATTTAACCCCTTTTCCTCACTGATTTTACATTAGATTTCACATGTCAAGGAACTATGTATTTAAATGAAAAATAGTCACATAATGGTCTCCATAGGTGATTGTTGGCTCCTACACTATATAAAATCCATATAGATGAAGACATAAAGATCTTAAAACCCCTGATTCCTTCATTATAAGTGGATAGGAGTACCTAATATTAGACATGAGTGTCACCATATAGTTACCTCTTCCCAAAACTATTATCTAGGTGTAGATCTAGTTCTTGGTTCATAATTCTAGTCACCAAACCTCCCTACATAATAAGTTTCAACTTATGATTCCTCTCACAAATGTAGTTCTAGATAATTATTTATTTATCATTATGTTTTGTTATTTTTTGTAATTTTATAGAGTACATTAGTTACAAATCAATGAATTCTATTATTTATATATTTTTATCTTAAATTTTCACAATAGTGTTGCCATTTATGGTTTTATATAAATCCCAAAATTGAAAAAACAATATTAATGGACCCATATCTTATTCAAATGTTACCAAAACCTAACTTCAATTGTTTTTAGGATTTTTAGTTTTCCCATTTAATGATTTAGGATTTTTAGATCTAATATATTCTATTATAATAATAATTTTATAGGTTTTAATTTCATATTTAATGGATAACAAATAATCTCTTCCTCTTCCTCATAACCCTCAAGGTTGTGATAGTTGTTTTCACTCTAACTAAGTTGATTGTATCACTATCCAAAGAGGTAAGGTAGACCATACTATAGTCATAAATTAATTTAATCGAGCTATTCTTCCTTATATCCCTCCACTTCCCACATCTCGTCTTCAAGGTGTATGTATATATGTTCAATTTGAAACACCTAGGGTTTGTGTTTGTGAAGATATAAGGGATTAAATCATCACTATAAGAAAGTAAATAACAAATTTGAAAAATTAAAATCATTTTTAGTGCAACTATTACATTATTAGATAATTAGATTACATGTGAAAAAAATACAAAATATGTTAGTGTTAATCATGTATATGCATCTTCATATAATAATATTGTACCTAAAATGATTTCATATCAAAAGGATAAACTAAAACATAATACATCTAAAATAAATTAATAAAAAAGTATGCAAATGGATTATACAAACATAGTGAGATTTTAAGGGTAATAATTAGAAATATGTTGATTAAACTACCTCTTCTACTTCATCTAATGAGATCAAAATATTATTATGCATATTACAAAATGCACATACATTATAAAAATCATTTTTTGGATTTGAAAAATAAAATACAAAAGATAATTGATAGTGGTGATCCTATCATTGATGCATCAATTAAGAAACCCACTGACCTTATGAGTGAATCTCCTAAAGCATAAGTGATAAAATCACAATCAATTCAAAAATGGATACCAAAGGACAATTTAGACCAATAAAAGGTTCAAAAGGCTAAATTATAACAAGAAAAAGATTCAAGAGTCTATGTTAGAGTAAGAAACAATACAAAAGTCACAAGATGAAAATGAAAAAATAGATAAGGAATGTATCACAAATGTAGTGTTAGAAATAGACAAAGCACATAAGTTAAAAAATCAAATTCAAGATAAGCAAAAAAAAACATTCTTAAACAAGGGTTCTAATCAAAGAAAGTCAAAATCATGAAATACATACACAATATAATGTTTCAATTATGGTTCCAAATGATTTAACTAAAAAACATTAATCATTTATAGAGTCTTTTATTTTGAATACCCTCATATATGGTAAGTAATGTACCAATGTGGTGATCAATAAAAGTATTAAAATGAATGTTTTTAGAATGATACTCTTAAAATTTATTTTATATGGTAAGAAAATTTTGGGTAAGAGTACTTTATTATTGAGGTTTTGGGAATTTTGTTTGATTTTTTAAAATTATATATTTATTTTTGACCCTATGGATGGGGATGACCCATTATAGGTCTGAGTATCTATCCAAATCCTCTACCTTGGAAATGACTATGTGTGTGAAACCCATATTTATAACTAGGGTTTTCAAGAGATTTTGAAATATTCTAAAAGATGTTTTTGGACTATGTATATTATAATAATATTTTAATGATTTTGGTTCAAACCCTATATCAGGGTTGACCTTACTAGTCTATACATGAATGAAAATATTAATTTGTGATTATATTTTTGATTTGATAAAAAATTGAGAAAACTTAATACTGTGCACTCATTTTCAGTTTAGGGTGGTTGTTTAAAACTTTTATTTGAGTCATTCATATGTGAGCCTAGGGAGGGGTTTAACCCATCCATAGGGTTTAATACAAAGGACCTTTTAATCCAAAAAACCCATCCTTTGGAATATTTTATGGTGGGTTAATAAACATCTAAGTTTACTTTCATTATTATTGCATGGTTTTTTTATTTGGGTTAACTCAATAAAACATGGATGATAAATATATAATCCATTATTTATATAACAAGTGTTGGGAACATTATGTTTATATTTAAAACAAATTAGATGATATATTATTTTAATCAATTTTTAAATCATTCAAAATATAGACTCATGGTAATTTAAGGTAAACTATATACATATTTAGTTTTATAAATATGTCTAATTATTAAGTTTGAATAAATTTTTTTGTATAGTTGAGCTAAGGATAAAAATTGTATGGTAGTTAATTAGCTAAGTATGAATTTAATTTTAATATAAACCTCAAATAATATAATTTTTTCCATTTTTAATGGGTGTGGTAAAGTTTAACAAAATATGCATTTTGTTAACTTGGTTTTTGAATCGAGGCATGAACAATTTAACTAAACATTTTGTTTATGATTTGAATAAATGAAGTTTGCAATAGCCAATTTTGGAATGTTTGAAATGAATCTATGCATTTTATCAATTACTATTCCCTAGTTTGTGGATTTTAGGTGAATGAAAAAGTGAAATAAGTACTTAATTATGTGATTGAGTTAGTTAAAAAGGGGTTCATTGGATTTGTTACTTGTGAATACTTAGTGTTTTCATTTAAGTTGGAGGATCGACTATTAATTTTCATGTCTAAAGCTATTATGTAGTTTATAGTTATATTTAGATTGTATATTTTCTAAGAATAAATATTAATTTACATGATTATATATGGTCATAGTTTGAACAAAAATATTATAATATTTTATGACTTGTTATATATATATATATATATATGTATGTATGTATATATATATATATATATATATATACATATATGTATATATGTATGTATGTATGTATATATATATGTATATATATATATATATATATATATATATATATATATATATATGTGTATATGTACATATATGTATATGTATATATATGTATATGTATATATATGTATATGTATATATATATGTATATATATACATATATGTATATATATACATATATATATATATATATATATGTATGTATGTATGTATGTATGTATACATACATACATGTATATATAAATACACACACACAACTAGATCTTGTAAGAGGTTGATTTATTGTTCATTACTAAAAGTCTATATGGATGAATGTATTTTGTTACATGATTGAAAATGAGATAAAAATTGAAAGGATAATTGAATGAGTTTAAATAACTTTTATTTAAACATTATTTGGTGATTTAATTTATACCATGTGAAAGTTTGTTTGTTAGGTGGAAGGGTCATTGATAATTATGTGGTAGATTGAAATCAAGTATGATGTTGTTATCAAAATCAAAAAAATAGATTGATAGAAGACATTTTATTGATAAGTGAGCATTTAATGGACTTATGAAATAAAATAATTGCTACTTATTTAAATATGTATTGGAATGTTTGCCTTAAAATCTCTTGAAATGATATTTATGATTCCAAGCATAATTATAATATGCATATAATGGATTTTATGTATAAAGTTCCTATGGTAGTTATTATGAGAATATATATATATATATATATATATATATATATATATATATATATATATACATTAAATCCATTGATTTAGTATATCTATGTTAGTATATTAATCTAATATTACTATAATTAAATAAATAGGTGAGATGGACTTCACTAAGTTATTTAGTGTCACTGATGAAATTCGATTGAGTAGTGTGTGTGAAATTAATTGATCCTAGAGATCTAAAAACTATTTTAAACTTTGGCTAAAGTAATGTTTATGGTGTGAACAATTTCATTTCACTAGTTTGATTTAGTTAGCATGTATTGCATGATTTCATGTTAGAACATATTTATTTATGATATGTTGTATGTGATAGTTACCTTACAACACACTAGTTTCTAGTTGAATTTATCCATTTTTTCACTATCACTATTTACCCATCTATGAAAGGAGCGCCATTCCCTTGTTAGGGGATTGTGTAGGAGATCATTGGTCTATGGTTGGTGTGAAAAATTAATTGAATGATACTCTTCCTCCCCTTATAATAGTCAACCTATAAATTCATTACTCTATCATTTTTAGATATTAACAAGTACATTAAGACTTGTATGTTCTATGAAACATTATATTATTATTATTTGAATACTTAGATATATATTATTATATACTTGTACTATTTAATGTAAATTTTAAATAAATATAAATTGGTTATAACTTATTTGTACTTATTGAATTACATAATCAATGGTGGCTAAATTATTATCATGAATATTATTGTTCTTTATATGCTATATTTATGAAATGAAATTAACATGTATAATTATTATTACTAGATAAATGAATCAACACCAAACACTTATGGGTGATATTTCAATTATCTTAAATGATACATTTAGTTAGGGATCATTAATGTTGTATTAATTTTTGAATTTGAGTTAAAAAACAAATTAACCTAACTCTAGTTAACCCTGAGGGGTTGTTATATTATAGTATTAGAGATGAGGTTCAAACTCTTAGACTTAAGGAGTTTGGTAACGTATTCTTATTTATTTTTATTTAGTTAGAACAATGTCACATTAAAGGCCAGCTGGCGAGGTTACATCAAATCCTAATAATTCTCACCCTCCAATTGACTCAAATCACTTCTCCACTGAATAAGATACTAAGCTTGATCATATTCTCATAGCCATGAATGACACTAGGGACCATATAACTACCCTTGATCAAGAATTTCATGACCATGTTAAGGAGTACATTTAGAATGAACCTAAAGAACATTCTATTGAATATGAACATATTCTAGATCCTATGCAAGATGAGGTACCTAAACATGTGATAAAACATGTTATTGTTGAGCTTGCATGAGATATTAAGAAGGTTAATCAACCTAAGTTCCATGGAACTGATCCAAGAGATGGAGTTGAAGCATGGCTAACTGAGATGGAAAAGTATTTTTAGGTACAAAATTAATTTGAGCTTACAAAAAGAGTTTGGGGAGATTACTAGTTGGTTGGTGAAGTAGTTACATGGTAGACAAAGAAGAAAATAGAGATGAAACTTGAATCTACCACCACCATGTGGGAATAGTTTGTGACCTTGTTCAGATCATGATAATTTCCCTAACTCTATTTTGATCAAAACTTGATATATTTATAGAATCTTAAGTAGTGAGACCTTATATTGACTGAGTACTAGGATCAATTCACTAAGATCCTAAAGTAGATTCTATAGTCTTAGGCATATGAGAGGTTTCACATCAAAAATTTCATAATGGGATTAAAACCCCAAATTGGGTGAGAAGTGGATGTGTATGGGCCATCTCATATGGATCAAGTGTTAGAAAAGGAAATGAATTAGGAGTAAAATTTTAAGTCACTTGATCAGGTAATAGATAAATTCAATAAATAGATTAGAGGTCCCAAAATGAATTCTAAAAATATGAATTGGAAGAGGAGTAGAAACTCTAAAAACCAATTCAAGAATCAAAATGCCAAGTTTAAAAGTTATTCAAGGAACTAGAAACTAGGTAATGGTTTCAAAGGAGGTTTTAGAGGAAGTAAAAAATCTTAAAGGAAAGGACCACTTGGTAAAAGTCTCATCTATGAAGGTGATCATTATGATTTTGAATGCACTTAGGGTAAATCAAATGGTAAGAGAAAGGGCTCTACTCCACAACATGGATCTTCCTAGCAGAGGATTCATGTAGTCGATAACAATTGATAAGCTAAATTTCAAGATTTTCCTATTGAGATGCCAGGGACATTATTTTTTCAACCAATTATAATATTAATTTAAATTGGAGCTACTAAATGTTTTTTTGATCTTATTATGCTTAATAACTATTTAAGAAATCTAGTGTTATTTAAAATGCATGTTCAATTCAATACATGAATGAATCTAGGGTTAAGGTCAACAAATGTTTGGTCAAAGATAAGATCAAAATACCAAAATTAAATATATTAGTGGATCTATTTACAAATTCTATGGGTTCATATGATGTGATCCTAGGAGTAAACTAGTTATCTCAACATAAAGACAAGATAGATTGTTTAGTTAAAAGGGTTGAATGTTTAGATGATTTAGGTAATCAAACACAAATTTAGGGAGAAAAAAAGGGAGATTAAGCTTAGGAGAATTTATAAAATTTAGATGAAGAAATATAAGAGGAAAGGGTGTCAACCATTTATTGTAAAAATAAATGAGATGGAGGAAACAAACACTCCTTTTATCGAAGGTTTTCCTTTTATCCATAATTTTCAAGATGATTTTCCTAAAGAATTATTAGGTTTACCTCATAATAAAAAAATTATTTCTTAATTGAAATAATTTTAGGGTATAAACCATAGTCTAAATCCCCCTACATAATGACAAAACCAAGTTAGTGGATGTGAAGGCTCAACTTTAAAATTTTTTGTCTAAAGGGTTGATTCAAATAAGTGTGTCACCATGGGGTGCACTAGTTGTGTTCATTAAGAATAAGGATGGAAGCCTTCACCTATGTATTGATTAAAGGATGTGAAATAAGTCAATGATAAAAAATAGGTATCTTTTACCTCACATTGATGATATTTTTGATCAAATGCATGGAACATCAATTTTATCAAAGATTGATCTTGGAGAAGGATATCATTAATTAATAATTCATGAGGAAGACATTATAAAAACAACCTTTATAACTTGATAGATGCATTATGAGTTCATGGTTATTCCTTTTGGGCTAACAAATTCACCTATAAGATTTATGAATTTCATGAACAATGTGTTCAAAGATAATCTAGATCATTTTGTCTTAGTCTTTTCAGATGATATCCTCATCTAATCTCAATCTGAGGAAGAACACCTAGAGAATTTGAAGTTGGTTCTGCAGTGGTTGCAAAAGCATAATCTTTTTGTAAATATATTGAAGTGTGTCTTCTTTCATAAAAAGGTACATTACCTTGGTCACATTATATTTTTAGAAGGAATATCTATATATCCTTCAAAGATTAAATCTATTATGGAATGACCAATATCTATATTATTTTATAGCTTATGGGTCCATAAAGTTAAAACTTATGAGGTAAACTATGCCCCACATGATCTAGAATTAGCTTCAATTATACATGCCTTATAGGTTTGGAGGCATTATCTGTTAGTAAAAATATTTGAGATCAATACTAATAGCTTGGGACTCAAGTATACCTTTACCTAACCTAACCTAGATACACATCAGAGATGGTGGTTAGAGATTTTGTCAAATTATGATTTTGACATCAAATACGTTAAAGGAAAGGAAAATAGGGTTGTGGATGCCCTTAGTTGTTGAAGGTATATAGTAGTTTTGGCTAACATTAAGAGTACTTTTTGTGATCAAGTGGTGAAATTATCTCTAGGAGATGAATTTTGTGATCAAGTTAAGCTAGCATTAGTTCAAAATGCTTAGGATATTAAGTATGAAGGAATCAAATTCAAATATGATGGTTTTTTAAGGTACAAAATATGGATTTATGTATTAGATAAGGAGAATTTGAAGAGTTTATTACTCAAATAACTACACAATCTTATGTTTGGTTAAAGGGATGAGATCTATAAATTAGTTAAATAATTATTCAATAATTATGTGCTAATTTGTTATGAAATTTGACTTTATTTGAATTTCTAAAAATAGTAATAAATAGGGATATATAGAGAATTAGCTAAAAACTAACTGTCATAGATGATCTAGATTTTAAAAGTTAAGATCTATGTAGTAATCTATGTCATCAATAATATTTTGGTGTTTGTCTACTCACTAGATAGTAGCACCTAGTTTAGATAGTATCCATCCATGTGTATTATCCTAAATATTGTTCTAATATCCCTTTTAAGGGACTATTCCTATTTTGGGGGCACTATTCTTGTGGCTATATGTTTTGTTCCTATGTGACCATAACTTGTAGCTCTATAGTATACCTAAAAACCTTAATTTTATGTGTAAACCCTAATCTCCTTATAATTATGGCATAATAAATAATTTTGTGTGTGTTAGTAGGATGGACTAGACATGATCAACATCCCACTATGTAGAGATTTACCTAATACCAATACTCTAAGGATGGATTGAGTTCGATGTAGTTATCACACTTAGTGCATGTTATATGTCCAAGTAAATGCTAGAATGGGAGTAGTCTTAGATGCATTGAATGTACTTAAGATTTGAAATTCTTCAAAAATGGACATAGGGATATTGTAGATGGTAGTTTGAAAAAATAGGACAAAATAAGGATCAAATAACTTAATTTTTCATAAATTTATCTTTAGTTTTGAATAGATTTTGCATCTATTTTCCATATCCTAAATAGAGGTGGATTGGACCTATATTTATAGGGTTTTATTTCTTGTGTGGATAGGAAAATGAGCTTAGGCTGAACTTAGGAGGGGAACACATTTGAAAAACTATCTATTAGGAAGAGTTAGAGCTAAGGATAGTAATAACCAATTAGGGACACTAATTCCATTTGGTTATAATGTCCCAAATGTGGTGCTAATGTCTACTTATCAGACTATTGAGCAAGTTAGATTGGGATTTGGGATGACAGTTCTAGGACTATGTCTTGGTTGACTGACTATAGGTGACTATGGTCTACTAAATGTATAAAAATATAAGTATAATGTTAAAATATAGGTCTATGTCTAGCCTAAGGATAGGTTGACTCAAACTACATTCTTAGCATCTAATTACCACATTAGGTGATTACATTTCCCCCTATATGCCAGTAATGGAATAAAGTGAAATGACTAGTATAAAGGAAAAAGAAGCATACCTCAACTTACCTTGGAAGTGAATCCCATGTATCTGAGTTTAAATCTTAAAATATTGAAATTTAATGGAAAGCTTGATTATTTGATCTAGTATCAGAGCTAGGCTAGGAGCCCCAAACACCTATAGTGTGGCTTAAGGAGGGGGTGTTGGAAATAATCCACACCTTGACAAATGATGGGTTAGCCATATAAGGACCAATAACTCAATTGGTATACCACTCCAATAATAAATAAAAGGTCTTAAGTTTGAGTCCTAAATGGTCTATATGAGTTATAGCTCAATAAATCTGGTTTTGCATATGTGAAACATGATCTAAATTAATGTTCTATAAAGAAACATGTAAAAATTATTCCTTACTTAAGAGATGATCAAAATCAAAAGACTATACCAAAATGAAATAACTAAGTAAAGTTGAGTAAATAGAGGAAAAAGGAATGAATACACCTTATTGGGTATGTGAACTAATGCATGAACCTAGTGACAAACTATGTGTTTGAATGTGCATGGTGATAATATTATCGAATAGATTAAACTAAATTGATGGCTTGATAAATACTCATGTAGGTGGATCAAGAAATCAATCTAGTTTTGACTCCATCATTTCCACTTCCTACTTGGTGGATCCTAATCTCTGTGAATATCTTGGATAAGATTGTAAGTATGCCCAACCCTTTCATATAGGTGGCTCAAGAACTCAATTAAGCCTTGGATCCATAATTTCCCCCTATGTGAAGTAGATTCATATGAATTTATATTTTGCAAAGTGTTGAAAGTATCTAATTAAGTAATCTAACTATGTATTCTGCTTTGCAACCACTTGAGTATATTAGGTGGCTTTGGGCTATTCAAGAATGCCAACCACTAAAGATGGAGTAAGGCATGAATATGGTGATAAACTAAAATGTGATAGCAAGTGTATATAATGTAGATAATAAAATTCAGTTTGACATTTCATCTTATCAACCTATTTAAATCTAAGTATATGGAAATTATGTGTCGTGCGCATGTTGCCAATCTAGTATATGAGTATATTGAATCTAAATCAAGTATGTAATAGTTAAACATATATAAATTAACTAAATGTATGATTGATTATGTCATGCATGATTCCCCCAAATATAAGCAATTAGTATGAATCTGAGATAAAATGAATGACTCTAAGATAAATTATAAAATAACTACCAAACATGTGATAATGTATGTAAAAATATGTATTGTACCTAGTATATTGGTCTAAATAGTGTGGATTATCTTGAAGTGAGGGATAATAGACAGTAGTGCCTTATAGTAGACATTAGCACCATGTGGTAGTGGTGTCTCAATCTAGGTGATAATGACTACCTATTCTACTTTTTGTGTGATCCAAACTAAGTGTTAAATCTCTATTTTGTTTTATGTTTGCACTGAGTCTGATATCTAAATTAAGCATGTGTGCTGAAATGTATATATGAAAAGTAATGTAGGATCTGATCTATGTTATAACCCCTATAAATGCCCCCTCTTTTTAGGATCATTATGTAATCTATGGAAGAATTACCCTCTAAATAAGTATCTTTAAAAAATGTGTTAGCCAAAGCATGTGCTTGATATTCTAATATAATGTAAAACATAAAATTAGAGTGTAAATGAGTATAAGTAGTAAATGTAAGATGTATGTTGTGATCTAGCATTGCACAAGGGTGTGAAGATAGATGTAAGAAATGTATATATCAACAAAATATGAGTAACTACCTATGGGGATGGGGCATAATGCCCATTAGGGCTCCCAAATAGGAAGGATAAATACATGAGGTCCGTCATGGCATCAAAAACTAGTGTGTGTGTGTGTGTGTGTGTGTGTGTGTGTGTGTGTGTGTGTGTGTGTGTGTGTGTGTGTAATAATAAAATACAAATGTCATGGTGTATAAGCATAGTAAGCAAACATAAAAACACATGATGAATATAATAGGTAGGATAAGGGGGAATAATACAAGGGACATGGGTACATGTCACTAAAGTTGAGAATTAAAACATATAAGGACATGTTTAAATTTCCACATACATAAATACAAATCAATTTGGTGTATAAATGCATAGAAGGACATATTCAAATTTCTAAATATAGAAACATGAAAGAGCACACACAAGGGACATGGGCATATGTCCAAGCCATAAAAATAGATAAGTGGCATAGAATCTAAGGAATAATGGCATATTCAAATGTCTTCAAAGATGGAAGAATGATAGGAAACATAATCAAGTCTAATATAGGAACTATAAATGAAAGCATGTATAACTATGTAAGATAAATCTATGTAAACATCATGGTGTACATATACTGAGTCTAACTAGTAACAGTAGACAAAAAATTTGAGAAATGAGGAGTAATGATAAATAACAATATAAATCACTTTGTAACTAGAATGTATAGTATGTAAGATAGAACTTGGTTATAACAACTATGTATGAGATGACCCTAAGTGGGTAGATGTATCAATGCATAAACATATATTAGTGTAAATGCCACCAATGGGTATGTGATAACTGATCTAGATTAGTGTATTGGATTGGAGTCCTATACGGAATCTACAAGCACTCAACAAGAACAAGTGAAGCATATGTGTATGATAAATTTAAGATAATAGGATAGATAACAATATGAAATATCTAGCAAGTAGTAGGAATGTAAACATAACAATGGATACAATTTGTAACATTTTGTATTTTTAAAATATTTGAATACATTTTTATTTTGACATATTATATTATTTTTGTGTTTTTTGAGTATAATATATGTACAAGCATATGAAAATAAATTACGTACAAGGAGAAATAAAGAGAAGGAAGTATGTATAAGAGTAGGAATCATACTAACCAATGAGTCTCATGGGAAACTCACTATCATTATGGCTTGTGTTAAAAATAGGAATGGTAATCTCTCATGTAGTGTGATTGATATGTTATATTTGAATTTTGTTGTAGTAGGAATTTGTGTATTATTCCTCATGGAATCATAATATTATTCCACATTAAAATCATAATAACCTGGTGTGCTAGAAGGAATACCCTCATACTATGGAGTTGACCTTTTTAAATTGTGCTTTGGCATATTGATTATGATTTTCCCATTTGAAACTGTGATTATTTAAGTCATATAGTGATGAGGAGGATCTTTTGATAGAAAACCTTGTTTCAGAATGCTTATTGCTTGAGCATGATTTTGAATGTTTAACTTACGATCTTGCTTTTTATATAACAATTCCTATGCATCTAGATATTTGGCCTTGATAAACTATGTTTGTGAATGATTTTTCTTAGGATGTTTAATAAACCCCAAACTTTGTTGACCATTATTATCAAATACTAGAATAGGAAAATTGATGCCTTAGGCCTATTTTCCCAAACCATGACCTTGTTAATCATATACTTGTAGATACTTTTGACTAAAATTATACCATATTGAATATTGAGGCTATTTTTGTGATTGTGCTTTTGAAACCATTTTTTGTTCTAAGTTATTCTTTGGTAACCATTTTTGTATTATTTCTAAGTTTGACCCATTTTCAATTAGTAGATGTGCCATTTTATGTTGTGTGGATGATGTGTCACTATATGAGTCATCTTTATCCATTATTTTTTGTATTTTCCTTTTCAATTCTAGACATGAATTTATATGGTGCCCATACATTCTTTGATATGCACAAAAATATTTGGATCTCCTCATTGGGTGTAGATGATGTAGGTTGATCAACTTATCTTTAATAATTTCCCTTAGTGTGTCACATAAACTCCTATTTGGCCTTTGAATGATTTTTGAAACACTAGTTGTAGATGTACTTTTTTGTGATTTATGATTGGGATATGTGACATTGTTTTCCATAAATTAACTTGGTGAAAATGTATATACATGATTTACACTATTGTACCCTAGAGGACTTTGTATTATAAAATAACTTTCCAATGTGGTAATATTTTCATCTAATAGTTGATTTTGATTTTGTAATCCTATTATTATCTTTCTCATAATGATAATTTGATCCTTTAGAGTTTCAAAAGTACAAACCCTAGTTGTTTTTGATTGAACATGTAAGTACACACCTTGTAGGGAAGATGTGTGAATAGGCTAAGTATGGGTCATAGGGACATTAGTAAAGGATATTTCATCTCATGGAGGAATGATAGAATGGACCTGGTTATAAGTAAAGTAGCTATCACCCTCATGTAGATGAGGAGGAAAAGGATATTCTTTCCTATGCATAAGATATGACATTGAAACTTGGAACATAATTGTTAGCTTATGAGCTAAATTCTCTGTGTATATAGATTTTCTTGTTAATATAATTCCACATAGGATAATTATAACATTATATGAGATATAATATATATTTTAATTGATATAAATAATCATCTATACATGTTTTTATGTCTTTTTTGAGTTCATTCTGAATTAAATGGAACAATCATGTAAATGCAAGTATTACACTTTTTAATAAAAAGTGATTGATTTATTATATCATTATGATCATGATGATATGAATTAAAAGATATATGAATCTTAAATTTGAGTTTTATAAATAAAATATGAGTGCAACTAGAAAAGGATACAAACCCTAAGTGCGTCTAGGGTTAGCATTTTTTAATCTAGGGTTTGTTTGAAATAATTTAAATCATAAGTAAAATAAATTGAAACCTTAATGTTAAATTGACTTAATTTAGATAGGTTATATATATAAAAAAGTAAGAAGCCTTAAATTTATTGCATAAAAGTAGGAATTAATGTAATCTATGGTTTGGAGAAATATTCAATGTAAGTTAGGGTCACCAAATGATTTTACCTTTTAGGATTTTATAATGAAAATCCTATTTTTGGTTAAAGGGGTGAGATGTCTAAATCAGTTAAATAAATATGAAATAGTTATGTACTAATTTTTTATGTCCTTTGAAATATTTTGACCTTCTAAAATAGTAATAAATATGGATAAATAGAGGCTTAGTTGAAAATTGACTATCACAAATGATTTAGGTTCTAAAAGTTAACATCTAGATAGTAGTCTATGTCATCAATATAATTCTAGTGTTTATCTACTCAATAGATAGTAACACCTAGTTTGGATAGCAGATCTATATGTGTGAAGTGTCTTTTATGTGGCACTAGTGTCCCATTTGTGGGATTATTCCTATTTTTTTGGGGGGGGACTTAGTCTTGTTTCTATATGTTTTATTCCTACGTGATCAAAACTTCTAGCTCTGTATTGTACCTACAAAATTGATTTGATGTGAAAAACCTAATTTCATTGCAAGTATGGAATAATCAATAATTTTATGTGTGTTAGCAGGATGGACTATACATCCTCAATGGCCTGCTTTATATAAATTTGCCTACATAAAAATACTTTGATGAGGGATCAAGTTTGATGTAGTTTTCCCACTTAGTGCTTGATGTATGTGCAAGTGAATGATATAATGAGAGTGATCTTAGATTCCTTGAATGTGCTTTAGATTTTAAATTCTTGAAAACTAGACTTAGGGATGTTGTATATGGTAATATGTAGAAATTAGGGTAGAATAGGGATCAAATACTCTAATTTTGCACAACTTTGTCTTTGGTTTGAATAAATTTTGCATTTATATTTACATCTCTTGAATAGAGGTGGATTATAATTATATTTATAGGATTATGTTGCTTGTGAAGATAAGAAAATAATCTTAAGACAATCTTAAGAGGGGTATATATTTGAAAAACTGTCCATTAGGAATATCTAGGGCTTAGGATAATAACACCCATTTGGGGACACTAGCACCATTTGGTTGTAGTGTCCTAAATGTGGCATTAATGTTCACTTAGTAGACTATTGATCAAGATGGATTAGGATATGGGATGATAGTTTTGGTACTATTTCTTAATTTACTATAAGTGATTATGGTCTACTCAATTATTGAAAAGGTAAGTCTAATTCTCAAAGATAGGTCTATGACTAGCCTAGGGATAGGTTAACTCAAACAAGACTCTTAGCATCTAATTACCACTTTTAGGTGATTACATATTCACATACCATAATAAAATGGAAGTGGTAGGTCATTATTATGGACTTTGTCTAAGGGTTTCCAATGTCTTAGAATAAACATGACATGATTTTGGTGGCTTTTGATAAACTCACCAAGGTAGCTCACTTCATTCCTGGTAACATTTCAGATGATGCACCTATGCTTGTGAAGAGATTCATAAAATAAGTGTATAGGTTTCACAGGTTTTCAAAAAATATTATTTTGGATAAGGACCCTAAAATGAATTATATATTTGATTTGACTCTCAATTCAAATTTAGGTACTCAGTTGAACTTTAGTACAACATACCATCCAAAAAAATATTGACAAATAGAGAGGGTTAATCAAGTGTTAGAGGATCTTCTACAGATGTACTATATATATAAATAGTACATGTGGAAATAATAATTTATATTGGTTGATTTTTCCTATAAAAACTCATACCAAATAGTGTAAAAATTGGCTTCATTTGAGGCTTTATATGGTAGAATGTGTAGAACACCAATCAAATGGGACATGTTGGAAGATAGGGTAGTCTTTGGTCTAGATATGATTCTTGAATTGAAGATTAGGTTAAGTTAATAATGCAAAGGTTAGTTGAATCCAATGATAGATATAAGAGCTATTTTTATCTTAAAATAATAACAAGGTAGTTTTTGGTTGGAGATAAATTATTTATGTAGGTTAAACCTTTGAAAAGCTTGATCAACTTTGGTAAATTAGCCATATTATCTCCTAGATATGTGGGACCTTTTGAGGTTTTATAAGTTATCAATATTATGGTGTACAAACTTGATTTACCACTAAATTTATTAATTATGCAAAAAATTTCCATGTGTCTTATATTAAAAATTATTTTTTTGATCCTATCATGTGTTCAATTGAAATGCTTTATAGATTCTAGATCTTGGGGTAGTCACAATAAAACCAGTCAGAATAATTAACACTCACAAACTTAGTTTACATAACATAAAAGTGTCATAGTGCAAGGTCCAATATGACCAATATTTTGAAGATAATGCTACTTGGGAAGATTATGAAGATTTTAATAAGTTGTCTCCTCATTTGTTTACTTAGTGATTTTGAAATTGTTCACAACACTACTCACCGAAGATCTCTCCAACACACCATTACCATAACCATGAGTACTTTAGCATACACACAATGAATAAACCAAATATGAAAAAAATGAATTGTTATTCAAAAAACACATGATAGAATACAATGGAAAAGCCTTGATTAAGTAGGAAATGAAAAACAAGATGTAAGCCTAACTAAGCAATGTGAGATGAATCCCCACATAGGACAAAACTATAAAAAAAGATGAAAATATTAGCTAAAACCTAGAAATCATGATAAATATACTCTAACACCCACCCTTAAGAGAATATAGGGGCTAAAAATAAAGAGTGCAGTATAAATTCATGTGTCCCTATGAATGCCAATCCATCTTGTCAACATACATGGATGTCGAGTCACTGTAACCACCAAGTGAAAGTAAGAATGATGATGAATACAAATATTATTTAATATGAACACTACACTCTAAAATACAAGGTAACATTATAAATTTGAGGAAGTATTACTTGAACACTCTCTAACAAGATGGTGAGAAGTGAACACAAAGACTAGTAGGGCTGCCACAATGGTGTCATAGGTGGGAATACCATGTTGGTGTCGCTATAATAATCACCAAGAAGGCCATGGAGTCAAGTAAAAAATACTCATATGGGTTTAGAAAAAAATGCCTGAATAAGATACCCATGTACAAAGGAGTAATCCAAATACACTCAAAAAAGTGTAAAATATACATATAACTATCATAAAGTGGAGAAAAGTATAAAACCTATAGTAAAAACTCCCCCCCCAAAAAAAATAAAATAAAATAAAATAAGATAGATATATAAATCCCCCCAAAGATGATGTTGAATTAGTACGCACTCTAAGTAATTAAAAGTCACAAAAGAACTCAATCTTCATGAGTGGTCCAAATCAACTACTTGATCAAAAAAACATTTAACACTAGGTTTCACCAAAATAGATTCAATCAAGAATATTGAAAGTACAAAAGAGTACTACATGTGCAAGGAATGCTCAACACCTATGAAGTAAAATGTACACCATACCCCCCATACTAATAACTAGGTGGAGTGATGAAAAATGTTTGTATTAGTGGTCTGAATCCACTATTTGAACACCAAACAGGTTGACACTATACGCACTATAATAGATCCATACCATGCTAAAAGAGACTATTAAACTTATCTAAGAAGACAAAATGACTATACATCCTTCACATGCAGATGGGATCTTCCCATCAAGGATGATTCAATTGAGTTATCATCTTTAATACTAAAAACCACTTTTCCATCTTAGTGGGTAGAGTAAATGTGAAAGGACTCATACCATCTTAGATTCATAAGCTCACCCTAGATGATTTGGGTTTGACCTACACAAGATTACTTTAGATATTTGTCATGTATAATTTTTTCAATATTTTTTCAAACATGATAGTTTTTTTAATTCCTTGGATGAAATTTCTAAAGATATTTACATCTCCTCTAGTGGCATTTTCTAGGTCAATGAGAGACTGGGCCTCAAATATGGTCTCATGGAGTATCTCATGAATTAGTAGCTGAGTCATGGTAGAGGTATATCAAAGTAGTCTTTTTATGATCAGATCCACTAAACAAAAATATAGATAGAATATTGGATCACTTCACTTATTTTTCAATGTTAAAGTCTTGATCACTTAACTTATTTTAATAGTGTGATGGGAGTGGCCATGATCATTAAGACTAGCTCAAGGATGAGTGGATGGTGAGAAAGAGTGGATGATGAGAATGAGCCAAGGCAAGTCAAGGATTTTATGGATGGATATGATTAAGGATTAGTGTGACTACTAGAATCTGTGGATGCAAAGAATACAAAAACATTACACAATGTAAATTGGAATTAAAGGAAATCACCATAGTGAATGGTATAACTATATGCAAATGATTGTCCCATATAATTCTAGACTAGATCTGCATAAACAAAACTCAACAAAAGACCATATAGATGGTATGGATTGAAACAAAAAACTGAATTTGAGAAAGAATATAGAAAACCAACATAATAGGGGTGGTTTAATATGAAACAAGATCAAACAACCCAGATCTAACACCAAAGCTAACTCCAGTGGAGTAAATTAGTTCTGATGCAATATCAATGGCTAAAGCTTAGAGATGCTAAAAAATAACCAAATCTTTAAGACTAGCTATACACAAAACAAGGTGATAGAGATATGGATATCTATTAGATAAAACTTAGGCATGGTGATTAATGGCTACTAGAGATGCTCTAATAACATGAAAGAGTTCACAACACTCTTCAACCAAGATCTCTCCAACACACCATTACCATAACCCTAAGTACTTCAACATACACACATGAAATAAACCAAATATGAACAAAACTAATTTTTATTTAGAAAAATCATGATAGAATACAATGTATAAACATTACTAAAGTATGCAAAGAAAAATAAAATGCAATCCTAACTAGTTAATGTGTGATAAATCCCCACATAGGACAAAAGTAACAAAAAGACAAAAATCCTAGCTAGAACCTATCAAGCATGAGAAATATACTCTAACAAATTTGATGATATTAAGTTTTATTTTAGAATAATTGTTGAAATAAGTTTTATTGGGATGTTTACCAACTTTAGGGGGGAAGGATGTTACATCGCAATATTTCTCTAGACTTATTAATACTAATTCTATGGTTAGTGATTGGCTTATTTGATGTGTTAAGTAACTAGAATTAGTTATATATTGATTATGGGAAGTATTTTTTTCTTATGATCATGACAACTAACTATTATTTAACTAATTTTATTTTGATATGAGACATTTTAATCATGATTATGTATTATATTTTGTTATAGCAATTTATTATGATTTTTAGATGATATGGTCTAACCACTATTTATTTGTATTGAGGTGGATGCAGGATGGATTCCACCCTCCTAACTATCATCAAGGGAGGGTATCATCAAAGAAGATGGTGTAGATGGAGACATGTGAGGAAAGATAGAATGGAAACTTGAAACTCAACACACACCACATAGAGTAGAATTGTTTTCTAATTGCTAGTTCATTAATATTGATTATAGCATGCTTTTAGTTACTAATGTGTATTTTAATTTTAGATGTGATTGATTATCATGTTACATATTGCTTTTAAATAGTAATGTGTTTGCATTTATGAGATTCTTATATTCCTAAATTTATGCACCATATGGATTAAATAAGTGTGGCAATTTTTTGTTGAACTTAAATGAAATGCTTAATTCATGTATTAATAGTTGTCATAACATGTGTTTTCAAAAGTCCTTGATTGATATTATTCTATTACAAAGTCCAAATCTATTGTCTTGACATTGATTTCAATTTTTTGGTAATAATTGGTTTGGACTATGTCATAACATTAAATTCAAGTTGATAAACATGTTTCTATAATACATATTTCTTATTATAGGGTATTCAAATAAACCCCATGACATATTTTCATTCGATGAGATCCATTGTTATAATAAAAAGGAACTTGTTTGTGCTATTAATAAGTCTTTAACCTTAGGCATTATTGAAGTTTATAAATGTTTTAAATATATAATCAAAGGTTTTATCCAAGGCATATGAATGTTGGATGGTCAATGATTATAATTGGACCAAGGTTGATTTAGTGAATTAAATCAAGTAATATGGTTTGAGGTTAAGTTGAAGGCATAGTTTAAAGTTTTTATTGAAACATGATTTTTTTAAGTCAATAGACTTTTAAATAATTTCATTTTTCATGTTATGTAATGGCATTATTAAGTCAATGAAATATTTTGGAGTATAATGTTTAAAATCATTATGAAATTTGGAATGTTTAGTGAATTAAGAATAAATTCATTGAGTTATAGACTCTTTGAGTCATTACGGAACACATTGAATTGAGTTCAATTGCATGGCATACTTATTTTTGGGGTTTTGAGTGGTTAACTAGAACTGTGGAGATTTTTAAGGAAATAAATCATGCCACAAATTTTGCAAACTAGTTGGAAATGGAGGGAGATAAATAGGAATTAGGCATAGTGAATATGGGATGGTGGAAGAAAAAAGTAGATAGAGAGATTGAGAGGTAAAATAAGTTTGGTAAAATTTGATTCATTCCTAGAAATAGTGACTGAGGTAGGGTTTGTTGTAAATTATTGTTTTGGTTTTAAATTCTTAAAACATATAGTGTTTGCCATTAAAATTTATCATGGGTATATTATTAAGGGTTTGGGAATTTTGTTTGAAATTTTAAAAAAATGATATATATGGTTGACCCTATGAATGGGTACATCTCTTCTAGAAGTTCAAGCATATATCCAAATCCTCTAGCTTAGAAATGGTTGTGTGTGTGAAACCTAAATTTATAAGTAGGGTTTTCAAGAGATTTTGAAATATTCTAAGAGATTTTTTTGAGTGTGTGTGTTATATTATTGTTTTAATTATTTTGGTTCAAACCCTATATTAGGGTTAACCTTACCAATCTATGCATGAATAGAAATAATAAGTTGTGCTTATATGGTTCATTTGATTTAACAACTGAGTAAACTTAATACTGAGCATTTATTTTAAGTTTAGGGGGGTTGTTTGAAACTTTTATTTGGGTGATTTTTGTGTGACATTGGGGACATGTTCAACCCATATATAAGGTCAAATACAAAGTACCCTTCGATATTAAAAACTCGTGCCTAGGAATATTTTACATTGGGTTAATAAACAAAAGAGTATATAGTCATTATTATTGCATGGGTTTTAATTTGGGTTGATTTAGTGAAACATGGTTGATAAATATATAATCCATTATTTATATAACAAGTGTTGGGAACATTATGTTTAGGTTTAAAATAGTTGAGATGATATATTCCTTTAATCGTGTTTTAAATTAGTTGAAATATAGACTCATGGTAATTTAAGTTAAATTATATATAGATTTAGTGATATAAATATGTCTAATTATTAATTTTGAAAAAGAGTTTTTGAATGTCAATTTAGGGATAAAAACTGTATAGTATTTAATAATTTGAGTGTGAATTTTAATTTAATATAAACCTCTAATCATACAAATTGTTCAATTTTTAATGGGTGTTGTAGAGTTGAATAAAATCTATGTTTTGTTAACCTAGTTTTTTATTATCAAGGCATGAGAATTTGAACTAAACATTTTATTTATGGTTTGAATAAGTTAAGTTTTTAATTACCAATTTTGAAAAGTTTGAATTTGATCTGTGCATGTTATAAATTGTTAGTCCCTAGTTTGTCGAATGTAGGTGAATGAAAGGTTGAACTAAGTATTTAGTTATGTGGTTGAGTTACTTAAAAAGGGGTTCATTGGATTTTTTACTCGTGAATACTTATTATTTTCAATTAAACTAAAGGACTAACTATTAATAGTCATTCTTATAAATATTATGTAGTTTATAGTTATATTGAGATGTTACTTTATGCTAAGAATAAATATCAATTTAGATGATTCTATATGGTCGTAGTTTGAATAAAAATATTGTAATATTTTATTTTTTATTAGATAGGGTGAATAAAGTATGTTTTAAAGGGATGATGCAACCAATAGTCCAAATAAAAGTAGTACATAACAAAATATAAGCTAAATATCAAAATCAATTCTAATAAGGGCTTTAACTAAGCAAAAATAAACCAAAAACCAAAAATTAAGAGATTAACAACATGATGACCAAAATATAAAAAACCGCAACTAGAGCCTTAGTTATAAGTAGATAGCTCCTTAGAGATAATATTATCATGTGTAGCCTCCTACTCTACTTCAAGATTAGTTTCCTTTAGTATAAAATTTTAAATTATTCCCCTAGTACATTTTGAGGGGCCTTTATATGAGGTGAGGATGGTCTTTTATTGAATTGAGCTTGGGGTCCCTTTATGATGAGAAGTGTTTTGGTTAATAGGAGTTTCCTTAGATATCACCATTAGTTTAGTCATCTTTTCCATTGGGGTGCCTTGCATCTTCATCACCACATCTAAGTCATTATTGAGTCTCATAGTTTCTACTTTTAAATGATTCCAATTAGTGATAAGATTTAACATATTCATCCCAACATTCTAAAGATTTTATAAAAAAAATCCAAGCTCTTTATTTCACTAACCTATAGAGTCCTCTAGGGATAGGGTTAGAGTGCCCTTATGACTAGTTTCCTCCTTGGCAAGGGTGGAGATGATTTTGCATTTTTAGGTAAAGGGCAGTGAAGTGGCGAGCAGGTGATTGAGAGGTGTATGGTAAAGGTTAGTCAATGGGGTGAAAGAGCCACAAGTAGGGGAAGAATCACCATTGTCAAGGAGCTCAGGGGAATCAAATGGAAGTTATTTATCAAGGGAGATGGATTTACTCAGTAGAGGCTCACCTTTTTGGACCAACAGATATATCAAACCATCGTGAATAATGTCATTTTTATTACTCACTTGGTAAGCCAAGGCTATGATTTCTAGTGAATTTATAAAATAGAAAGGAAAAAATATTTCATAACCTTTAAAATGATTAAGGAGATGAACGTGATGAGATAAAATTATAGTGAACTTACCTTTCAAAGTAAGATACTTCATCACTTGTAGACAAATTTCCAACCAACGTTTGCGAAGGTTAAGCCTAGGGAAGCCTTTCATAAATGTCTTCATATCCTTATTGGTTTTGAGGAATTTATACATTATTTTAAGTTTATTGTTGTTGTATTTAAAGTATTTCATCCCATTGTAGGCATCCCATCACCTCACCAATGCTTTCCTCTGAGACAATAATTTTTAGACCCCTCATTCTAATTGCTCACTTATTCTAGGTGAGAATGAAATCCTTCAAGAGGTTTCCATAATGACCTATTATGCATTGCATGAATGAATCCATCCCTACTTTATGAATATTTTTCCACACTTTTCTAAAATATTTTGGACTTATAAAAATGAATTTTTTTTTAAGATGGTCTCTATCACCCACCATGATTATCTTGCTACAAGATTTGTTGCTCATAAGCTTATCTTCTATGTTTTTATTTTTGGATAACTTGAACCAATTATTAATACCAATGGAATTAAATGTTAATTTGGGGTGAGAATTATTACTTATCCAATTCTACACTCTCTTCATTAATGTAACCTTTGTTTCATTCTTGGCTAACTCATTATGATAATAGTTTGCAATCATAATTGAGGGTGTTTAATATTTGGGTTGGGATTTGATTAGTGTTATCCCACATTACCAACCTTTCAACACTCACTCTAAAATTGGCAAGGCTATCCACCATATAGTTTCCCTCTTGGTACATATGGATAATAAAAAATTTCTCAAATGAGTAGAAAATGTTGTAGGCATCATCAATAATATATTTGATGGTATGAGATATGGTGACTTTACATTCAAGATCATGGAGGATATTAAGAGAGTCACCTTCAATGAAAAGCTTGAGGATGAAATTTTGGATGCAAGATGAATGCCATTAAAATAATCCATGGACTTAATAATATGATTAGTTTGATTTCTCAAGGGACCCATACAAGCAAAAACCACCACTATCATGATCCTAAATCATGCCTCCCCCCTGCCAGACCTAGATTGCCTTTCGATGCACCATTAACATTAAGCTTGAACCAACTAGGAAGGGGACTCAACCACTTAGTAGATAAATGAGATACCATAGAGGGTGGTGTTTCCATCACTTGAGATAGATTCCATGAGTATAGGATAGGGGATTCAATCAAGGATCACCTAGCCTTATCTTTGGGGATGAAAGCCTTATAATTATCTGAGATAGAAGAGCATAGTCACATGAAAATTGACCTTGGTGAAGAAATATGATTTAAAAAAATATAATTATTCATATCATTCAAAATATCCCAAAAAAAATGAGGGAGGGCAAGGATCCACATGAAATAAAGAGATGATAGAGACCAGTGGGTTTTCCATTGCTAAATGAGATCTTGAATGGAACCTAGGAAGGACCAAGAAACCATGAAATTTTTAAGAAAATAATTAAGCACTGAGATACTAAGGGGTAAATATAGGAACATATGGTATATATAATCATTATAAGAGAGACAATTTTAACAATGATTGGTAATTGTTAGGCTCCTCTCAGTAATATTTTATATGGTGAGAATCTAGTTTTGAGTTGCCAGCCAAAAATATATGTTAATTTTTTGGATCATATGTTTAATATAGAGTGGGTGTCAGATCTCCCATTAATCCTCTATATCTAGATCATCCAAATATCCCAAATTCACTAAATGAGACCCATTATCTTCTGCATACTAAATAATAGAATCCTCCTTAGGAAAGTGGGGTATTTGTATTTGCTGGAGTTTTAAGTTGAGATTAATGAAAGCTTGGGATTACTCATAAGTGGTATTATTCTAATTGAGAAATTTCCATTGATGGAAAACATTGGAAACATCCCATTAGTCTTTCACTTTAGTGCCCCATTTAGATTTGAAAATTCATGAGGCAATAAAGAACATTCATGATTATATGTCATATAACTTGTGTGTGTGTGTGTGTACACACACATAACTAGATATTATAAGTGGTTGTTTACTGTTCATTACCAAAATTCTATTGGATGAATGTATTTTGTTACATGATTGTAAATGAGATGAAAATTGAAAGGATAATTAAATGAGTTTAAATAACTTTTAATTAAACGTTATTTGGTGATTTAGTTTATACCATGTGAAACTTTGTTTGATAATTGGAAGGCTTATTCATGGTTTTATGGTAGATTGAAATAAATTAATTATATGATGCTATCAAAATGCAAAAAATATATTGATAAAATACATTTAGTGATAAGTAAGCATGTAATGGACTTATGTAACAAGATATATGTTGTTTGTTGAAATATATACTAAAATGTTTGTATTAAAATATTTTAATATGATTTTTATGATTCTTATCATAATTATAATATGCATACGATGGATTTTATGTATAAGGCTCCCTTTTATTTACTATTATCATTCATAAGTGCACCCTACAAGAACATGTGCCTATTATCACTTCTATTGATACATTGGAAACTCTCCAAGGTGTAGGTGACCATATGATGGAAAGAATATTCAGATGAATGGATGGTTAAATTTAATACATTCACATACTTCTCTCTAAACTCTATCAGATAGTGCTTTCTTGACTAGGAAAAAGAGTAAAACAATAATGTTAAAGCTAAAAATAGAAAGGAAAAATGAAAGTTGAGGTGATGCACCAATATTGGGATAAATTATATAGATACCTAACACACTTTACAAGACAAAAAATATTACACACGTTCAATTCATTCTCATAAAATTACTCTTGCATAAATATTTCACACAAAGGTCTTGGAAAACACTCACACTAGCTAGGAATGCATGAATTATGGTTGAATTCACTTCCATATTAGGTAGAAACTAGACTTAGACACTCTATATCACCTAAAATATTTATAATTTTTTTCATAAATGTGAATTATTCAAACATAAACATATAAAATATAATAATTCACTAAGTTCTATCAATGAATAATAAACACACACTTCATGCAAGCTTAAGAATGGCATAAAATTTAGCTCTTTATTTCTTTAAAAGTGATGTAGTACAAAATTTTGGAAGAGTTTATATAATAAAAAATAATAATGATCCCATAAAATCATTAAAAATGAATTTAAATATATAAAATAATAAGATATAGAGAAGACAACAAGTTTTAGATGAGTCCACATGCAAGTCTTAGTTCACTCCTGCTTTAACTATAAATTCAACTCAAAATTGAATTCCATATTTAAATCCAATTTTTATTCCACCTATTATCACATTTATAATTTAATTTTATACATTATTTAATGTAATATATAGTGGTATTATATATGGAGGATATTATTTTATGTTTGAAAATTTAATGGCTCTTCATGCATCATGAATCTTGAGTTCGCTTATGATCTTGCATGCAACCTTTGATCTTATTTAGTTAAATATTTTTGGTCTTTAGTTAAATAATATTTTTATTTAATTAATATTAAATTTATACTTTATATACCTCCACTTTTATTTTTATTTCACTGAAATAAACATTACTTCACATTTGGAGTTCAACTTCACTTATCTTGACTTGCAACTTGCATGCAACTTGACTTTTTTAAATTTAGCCCAAAGGGGGAATAGTAAGATAAATATTGTATTATAATTATATAATAATTATTTTTAATTAAAACATTTCCTTAAATATTTATCAAAACTCCATCTAAACTTATCTATTTTTGCAAGTTTTGAACTTCACTTATCTGGATTTTACAACTTTGACAAGCTTCTTAAATGCACTGTGAGATTTAAAAAATTAATGTATATTCATAATTATAATATATAAGGATAAAAATATTATTTTAAAATAATAAATATGGTTTAAAATACCTTAAAACAAAATTTTAGATCTAAACTCTATGTACAACTACAAAAAACACCATTTTGTGCTTTGTGATGCTCTCTTATTCTCAAAAAACTTTGATCTAGATTAGGGGGTCTAAAATGAGTAATAGGCATTAAAAAACACCAATAATATTATTTTTATAAAGGTATAAAATTTTCATACCTATAAAATTTTAAAAATATCCAAAATTCTTCACCAAACTCCCTAATATTAAAAATTCACAAAAATGTGCTTGTTTGCTGCCCTAGGGATGATTTGGAGATGTTTTTCAATGCAATGAGACTATTTTGAATTGGTTTTAATTAAATCATAATTTATTTATACCTTCAAGTTAATTATTCACACTCTTAAATCAATATTTTCTATTGGAGGGATCTGAACCACCTATTTCTAACTCTATTTGTGAGCAAAAAAGTGAAGAAACCTTCATTTCCTTCATGATCAGACATATATATTTGAATTTTATCTCTAATAATATATATTAAATAAATTAAATTGGTTTAAAACATTAAAATACATAAAAATATAATCCCATATAGAATTTCAAGAATTTTCATTTAATGAAACTCAAAATATGCACTTTTTGGTGTTGACTAGCTTGCCCAATTTCATTTCTAAATGCTTGTAGGTTTGTATTTTGTCATTTTATTTATTTATATTAATAATAAATAATTAATTATTTTTTAATTATGACCTTTAGGATCCATATTATCATTAAAATAATTTTATGTGCTCAAACAATAACTTAAACCTCTAAAAAAATATTTTTTCTGACTTTTTCTTGCTTGCTTAAAACCCAGAAGCTTGATCCTTGTCCTTTATCCATAATTTTAAATGAAATTTTAATTTATTAAGGTTTATAAATGTTTTATATTCCCAATAACTTCTCACATAACCTTTATTTTTTAACAAAAACTTCAAAAAATCAGACATACTGCTTAAAACTGAGTAAATGAAGGTTTAAGAAGGGTTTTACAGCACCTATTCTTCTTAATGATTGTTCATAAATTAAATAAATTATAAATTGAAAAAAATTAATGTATTATTTATTTAATATGGCCCTAAAACTTCTCCCAATACCATTTTATCCAAATCATCTTCACCTTCATGTACCGAGCATCCAAAAATTGTCTTCACTAGCTTGCAAATAGCTTTTTGGACCTTTACTCCATGAACATAGTCTTATTAAAAACTTGCATATAAACAACGTTAATCGATGATGAATTTTTTAAAAAAATTATTGGATAATTTTATGGGATATTTTATTACTAAATTCTCAATACCAATAGCTATATCCATTGGGTTTTGAAGTCATGAAAATATCACCAAATCTGAAACTAAAAATGTCTTCTTCAATAAAATTTAAAAATAATAATTCCCTAAAGAAACTACAAAACTTGTGCATAATAATTTCTTGAATTGAAAACTAAAACAACTACCAAATGAAATATGTGTAAGATATCACTTGGATTAATTAAAAACTAAATCTACTAATAGAACATGTGCATAACAATACTTGGAGGAAAATGAAATCTAACACTGCTATGTACAATCACTCAAAATCCACCTAGATTAAATCAAAAAACTCTCAAGTCTTTTCCATGTGGTTAATTAAGATGACTAAAAACTATTTTTTGAGTGCCATTCTAGTTAGATCATCTCTTTTCCTACTTGTCAACCTCTTTGGCTTGTCTCCAAGTGAATCAATTGAAGCAAACACATGTCCAATATAAACAAACTCATCATGTGGTTCAATATTCACCTCATATTTATCTTCAATATTTAGAAAGTTATTATATGTAACCATATTATGATAAATATGAATAACTATAATTTCAACCCTTAGTTTCTCATTAGAACAATTTTCTTAGCTTTCAGTTACATCTTTATAAATTCCATTTTGATTTTCAACTGTTAAAAATTGTTTAATCTCTTAAGGAAGCTCCAAATATTTTTGACACTCTTCATTAAAATATTTTTGATCCTCACTTTTAACTTCTTCCTCTTTACTTAGTTCATGTATAGGGATGATACATTTTTAAACCACTACTTCAATATCATTAGATGCTACCATATCTTGTAGAACATCTTCATGATAGGCTTCTTGATGCTCACTTGTAATTTTAATTTGATTTCTATCCTAAAGGGTTGTAACATTTTTCAATATTTATTTCAAATAAGATGGAAAAATTGTGTTAGAAATGCTTAATTCTTCTTTTTCCACTCATAAATCAAACTCTTATATTCTGATATGCCTTGATCTTCATGCACAACTTTAATATGAGGGATAGGTGGAGGGTTCAAGGAACTTGGAATTTTTTTTGGTTTGGAATCAACAAATTTATCATTATTTTTATTTTGGATAGTAATGGGAAAAGGATATTTCTTAATATTAGGCATGACATAATCAAGGGTATTAGTCCAAGAAAGTTTCCAAGATGGAATGGTTTTGGGCTCTTGGAGAGGAGTGAGTAAAGTTTTCATAGCCTCATTCTATCTATTCATTGAGTCTATATATTATTGATGTATATAGGCCTGATATGAAATATCTTCTTGGTAACTATTATATTCCTTGTCTTCCCTATCAATATCCATACATTGTCTCTCAAATTCAAATATTACCTATTGTACATTCTTTTTAGGCTGATTGGAAAGAACATGATTTTGACAAAGATGATTAGAAACTTGATTCAGGGTGGAAAGAGGGTATCTTTCATGATAATACTAATATCCTTCTAGTTTAGTGCTAATTGAGGTCGATATATAAATATTCTCATCTTGATATGAGGGATATGAATGTACAAAAGCTGCATTTTCATAAAATGGAGGATTGAAATACATACCAACTGATATTTTTAGGTGCTTGGATAACTCAAACTAGATGTATATAACTTAGAATCACTAGATTTTGAGAACTTGAATAAATTTTTTGTTAAAAATTACTAAAACCAATACCAATCTTTAGTAATCTTTTGTGTTATGGTCCCTCGGGCATGCCAAAAACTATTGTCACTCAGAAGTGTACCCTACAAGAACCTATTCCTATTCTCACTTATATTGATACAATATAAACTCTCCAAGGTTTGGGTGACCTTATAATAAAAATAATATCTAGGTGAAGGTTTGGTTCCCTTTAGTATATTCACCCACTTCTCTCTAAACTCTCTCAGATAGTGCTTTTTTACTAGGAAAATGAGTAAAAAAATAATGTTAATGCTAAAAATGGAAAGGAAAACTAAAATTTGGAGTGATTCATGAATATTGGGATCCATTATGAAGATACCTATAAAAATTTAGAATACAAATAAAATTACACACATTCAATTTATTCTCATATAATTATTCTTGCATTAGTATTTCACACAAAGGTCTTGGAAAACACTCATAGTAGTTAGGAAGGAAAGAACAATAGTTGAATTCACTTCTAGATTAGGTAGAAACTAGACTTATACACTTTATATGACTTGAAATATTTATAATTTTATTAATAAATGTTAATTATTCATATATAAA